>JAJONR010006041.1:0-49474 GCA_029582245.1 Solanum etuberosum | reverse complement strand
TGTTTCATTTCTTCAATTGTTAAAAGTAATTATTAGCAAACTTTAATTTAATGAAGTTGAATCACTACTACTTTGTAGTTTGTATAGTACAATTTTTTTACCTTTTTTTTATTTATATATATGTGTGTGTGTTCTTTTACTTGTACAACATATAGGGAGAAAAAAGAACAAAACAATAGTAGAGGCATTAGTGAAGGATAAACGACAGGGAAAGAGTATATGCCAGAAAAAATGTAATTCAATGGTTGTTTTAGTTTCTTTTTAATTTTCATTTCATTTTTATTTTATTTAATAACAATTATAGAAAATATTTTTTAACTTTTATTTAGATTAAAAGAAATTTAAAGGGTCAATTGCCAATAAATGCTTGTATCTATGTGTATCATAATTTACTACGAAATATTTGTTATGTACAATAGAAATGAAATTAATTAAAGGATATATATATATATATATATAATAGCTTATTGCTTAAGAATAAATTCTCTCTCTTGTTCAATATTAATTGTTTAGTTTAACAAAAAAATAAATTCATGTTGGTATTTTTCTTGATAAAATAATATAATTAGAACAATTAATGATGTTATAACTAGAGAAAAAAGAAGACATGACATTGATAGAGATCAAAAATTATTTTTTTAATTAAAAAAATGGGATAATTCATTTGGGTTTCGCTCTATAAATCAATTATAACTTGACAAATTTTTCCTTCTTTGTATTAATTTCTTCATATTAATGCATATTATTAAAAACATGACTTAGTTAATAAATACTTTAAAAATAAATCAACACAAATAAGTTTATACTATAATATATATTATATAAATATATATAAACGTGTTCTTTTTTATCAAACAAAGATTCACACTTCTTCATATTGATTTATTTTTAAAACTTTCATTATATAAGTCATTTTTTAAGATAATGTGAATTAATATGAAGAAATTAATACAAAAGGACAAAGGTTTCAAATTATAATTAATTTATATTTATTTTAAATAAATTTAAAGAATGGTTAAAAAAAAATCAAAATAAGGAAGGTATACGTAATATTGTAAACCACAGAAAAGGTGAGTTTTGTAAAATTATAACTTCGCGCGGACAAATTTCCTAGTATATATATAAAGGAGAATGTTAGACTTGATGATGTTGCATGCCTCTAAGGGCCGAAAACTTATTTATCTTTTTTGTGATTTTTTTAGCCATTTTTCCTCATTTTGAAAGACATATTACATAACATTACTTTTAAGTTTTTACAAAATATTAAAGCATAATATTGAATTCTCTCCTTATTTAAGAATAAACATAAGTATGTATTAATGTTGAACGAAAATTTCTGCCAGAAAAATTTATCTCTTCGGCTTCCCCATAACCAACATTTATTATATTTATTAATGTTATTGGTATTCATCAGTCTTGCACGTATTTTTTTTCTCCAGAAAATTCATTTCAATAATCCCCTTTTCCTTCCCAATAATTAATAGTATTTATTAATAGATTTTAAATGTTGCACCTCTTCACATTCTAGCACTCAATAAAATGATAGAAGTTTAGAAACAAAGCTTCATCAACTTCTTCACTATGCTAGGTGAACAAATTACGAAGCTACATTTCGTAGGTAATATAAATTAATATTATTTTTATTGGATGAATAATAGATAATTATATTGATAAATTCTTTTATGTGAATCAAAGTAATGTGATTTACTTATTCGTGGTTATAGTAAAAGCTAAACCAGTGAAATGACCATGAAAGCTTGACAAGACAATTACTTTACAGTAAAAGTTTCTCCTTAGTTCATACTATATTTGTATATTATATTATTTTCTTATAATAACTATATATCTTTTTTTAATTGCTTAGTATCATTTTTGCTGTATACGAGTTTGTTTCATTAATTGCAGAAAGTGAAAAGAAAAATGTATCAACTGGCTACAACAACTATTCAAAGTATAAAGGAGATATTAAATCAAGGGTCATCACTACATGAATGAATGAGTTATGACTACATTTTTCTTTTCCTCATGTTTTTTTTACCATTCTCCTGATTTTTTTAATCTGTTTTTATTATTGAAACAAAAATAAATAAATTAAAAGGCACTACTTAAAATATTTCTCTTCAATATTTGTTACTTATTTTTTTCAATTACTCATTGTTAACTACCACTTATTGTATTTAAGTCTCTTTAATTTGTTAGTACTTATCATTTTAATTTAAAAGTCTAAATTTAACTAAATAATTTGTCAATTAATTAAGGAAAGAAAATTACTATAGAAGACAAGGAAAGATGAAAAAGTTTAGATTTCAAATAGGCGATGAATTTTTTTTTACAAATTTTCTTTTTGATTATTTAAACATAGAGTGCAATCTTTGACTAGCAACAAGAACTACGGAACAAGAAAATAATGAAATAAAAAAATAAAATAAAAAAATAAATATGGGAAGGATTGAAGGAACTAATGGTCCGGAAAAAACAAAAAAGATGAAGTAGGATAAGAGGGTAAGAAAACGGACATAAGAAGAAAATGATAAAAAAAAATCGAGAGAAAATAACTTCTTTTCCAAACTAGAGCTTATTATTTAAGGTATGAATAATTGAAGGGATATTAGATAATGGGAATAGAAAAAAATGAAAAACAAAAAAATTAAGAAACTATATTAAATATACATTTCATTTCTACTTATTTCTACCTTTACTTTTCATTTCATGCTTACTTTATTTTATTAGAAAGAATTTTTTTAATGTATATGATTGATTTTGTAAGGATATGCATGAAAAAAATGTTATTATCTCAATTATATTTAAATAAATTTATTTCTAAATTTATAAATAATTTTATGACCGCGCGAAGCGCGAAAATGTTCACTAGTTAGTATATATAAAGGAGGAACATAGAGAATGTGATGTGACACCTTTCTATGGCCTCTATTCATATATTTATTTTTTCTCCTTTTCTTGACTTTTTTTTTTATTTCTTTCAATTATTTTTTCTTGCCAAATCATCTTCTTAACTTATACCTCTTCAATTATATCATCTTCTTAACTTGTACCTCTTCAATTATATAAATTTTATTCTTAAATTAGTATTAATAATATTTATAACTCCCAAACCTTATATATTCATAACCTCTCAAGCCTTTCATATTCATAAACTCTAATTATTTAATGTAGAAGGTTATATTAACACTATAAAATCACACTAAAATTGTGTGTTATTTTGGATTATTTATGTTTTGTCAAAAATGATTATATGTGTAGGGGGACTTATGATTAAATGCAATTTTCTCCGTATTCTTTATCTTTTTCTTATTTTGCTAGATAATTTTTTAACTTATTTTATCATATTTTGCTGATTATAGGAGATATATCTATAGTGAAAATGGTTAGACATTCTTGCATAATTTGATTTTACAAGGTAAAATAATTTGATATGTCTAATATAATTACAACTCTTTCTTTGTTGAAATCATACATTTAATATTATTTGTTTGTGTTCGTGAAGATATAAATCCTAAGTTTTTTTTAAAAAATTATTTAATTTATTTTCTTCAGACCTCTATGTAATTCTTAGATAATTTGATTATATTATATTGATAACACTCTTCAAAAAAATAATTTATTCAGGTAAATTTATCTCTCATTTTTTGGTTGATAATATTAGTTTATTGTGTTTGTGGGCTATAGTATTTTAAAACATAGAAGCAGAAAATGAGTCAATGGATATCGATATGCTACTTAAAGAAACACGCACATATACTTCCATAGTCTGGTGGAGCAATTTTTATTAACAAAAATGATAGAACATGAGAATGTAAAGTTAATTTATAATTTTGAAAATACAGTTGGTTTTATTAAAAACAAATTATTTATTAATGTGTAAAAGTGCAGTCTTTAAAATTTTCATTTTTTGTTGTTTTCTAGGAGATTTCAAGTTGTTTATTAATAAGTCAAGTTGCAGTCTTTATATTTTCATTTTTGTTGTTTTCCAGGAGTTCTCAAGTTATTTTAAAATTGCGATTAATTTATAATTTTAAAAATACAATTGATTTTCTTGCTTTCTATTTACTTATAATAAAATATTTGTCTCAATAACTCTAATTTAATTGTCTTTTCATTTTCTATAATTAATGTTCTTTATTAGTGTAGTAATGTACAAATATTGCTCCTATTATGTTACAAATCAGTCCAAAGCCACATTCTTAATCATCTTAATTATTGTGACTCTTTATTCTTAGGAATTTATTATATTAAATGTAATATTTATTTAAAATGTGAAATATAATTTTTAATATTTTGTGTTTAAGCCAATCAAAATTAAAAGAAATAGAAATTTGTATGTGTCATTTTTTTGAATCTTTTTTGCGTAGTTAATTCTCTCTTTTGTTCTCTTTTATGTTTATTTTTAAATTTATTTTCTTACATTCTTTTGTTTTCCCAATATAAGTTGTCCCAAAAATTAATTAGATATCTGAAGCTAAATATAATAATAATATATTAAGATATGGAAATTAACTAATTAAGATTGTTATTTTTCATCATTTAAATATGTAAACTTATTTTTATTTAAAATTTAGTTATTAATCAAATATTAAATTAATCTAATATTGTACAATAAAAATAATTAAAATATGTGATGATTGGGTGATGACGACGACAAGTAATAGTAATTGTGGATAATAATTAAAAATAGTGTTGGCTAATGATGTAGTCATGGATAATAACTATTAATGGCAATCTGAGTTTATACATTGTCGAAAAATTATACTAAGAATATAATTAAAAAGATTACAAAGAAGCAGAAAAGAACGATCAGATTTCAAGTTTACATAAATATAAATAAATTATACTAAAAAAGATCCCAAATAAAAAAGAAAAAAACAATCACATCTCAAGTTTACATTCCAGTAGTTCTAATATTACCTTCTTTTTTTCTCTATAAAATTTATTTTTAATATTTCACTTTCAGAAGTTCACATATATTAATTTTTTAATACTTATATTAATATGTAACTTTATTTTAATTCTTTTCATAACCGCGCAAAGCGCGTTCAAGTACACTAATAGTTATAATAAAAGAATATGTTGATAACTCATGGTAGGCTGAATTTAAGATTAGAGTAAAATGAAATGAGTTAATAAATAAGTGAATCATTAATAGGCCCAAAGGTAATTTGTGTTAGAATGAGTTGAGTTAAAAAAGATTAAAAAATGGATCATAGTCTAATTCATTCAAGAGACTCAATTCATTCATGAATTCCAACAAAAAAAAATATCTTTTATTTTTATATCATTTATTTAGTTATATAATGTTTTTTTACTTTAGTATGTGAATTTATATAACATATCACACAAAAGAATCATTCCAAAAGTATTTTTGATAAGGTATGAGTTCATTTGAGTTATAAATCAATCTAAATTTTAATGAACTAGATTAGACAAGTTTAAATGAATTTGAATTAGTAAAAACAATTTTATAAGCGGATTATTAATCTGGCAAAATTTGAACGAGTTGGAAGAAGCATACTTGATAAAGCATATAGTTGAAATTGCACGAATCTGAGTTATTTAAAACTGAGATGATGTGAAACATAATTTAAAAAATATTATGATACAAAAATATATACATAATGCGCTATTTTTTTATTTATTATGAAGAACATAATACAAATAAATTATATGGGCATCAAGCCATCAATTGACTATCTCCGTCTCCCACTCTGGATTTTGAAGCTATTTTTTTTGTTTTAGTTTATTTAACTTATTTTAATTTGACATAGAATTTAATAAAATAAAAAACTTTTAAATTAAAAGTATGTCATATATATTAAAATATTTTATACTCTTGTTGTCATTTTTTAAACTTGTGGTTTATTAGATAAAAAAAACTTTATCTTATTGACTAGATTTCAAACATTAATGCTTAGCTATGGAATACTAGTAGTTAGGCCCATATATGGGACAACGACATGTGATGAGACCGCTCAAATCCCAACGACCAGGCCCATCATCATTCTTTCTTATTGCATGGCATGTCAACCAAATTAACAGTACTAATTTTTTTATTTTTTTTTACGTGATATTATAATTTCTAAAATTCTCTACTATTTTAAAAAATTCCTCTTGGATATATTCCTATTCCCTTGTGGATACATCTTTATTCCCTCTCGAATAATCTCTCTCGTTAAGTAGTGTGTCATTTGCAATGTATTGAACAACCAATGAATATATCTGAAAGTAATGAAAAATTCAAGATTTTTGTAATTAAGAATACTTCTGGGATATGATATAATTAGTATCAAAATGTATGAAATTTCTGTACTTTTATATTTTTATTTTTTTGTAACTAAGCAAATTGATACTCTAGATTAGTATTTCCTACCTCTCAATTTATGTGACATTATTTGATTATGCATAAAAAATTTAAAATAAATAAAGTTTTTAAAATTCATGATATGAAATAAATCTTATATATTTGCGTGGTTATAAGTTATTTATTAGGAATAAAATAAGAATATGAAAATTAAGTTATTTCTTATTATATTATACAAATATGACATTCTTTTTTAAATTAATTTTTTTTAAAAAAACTTTATGTATAACTTATTCGTGTATTAATTATGAATTTGTTTTGAAAGAAAAACATGAACCAAACCTAGAGTATTAACATTGCTAGAATGCTTTATGTTATGTGGTAGGAGAAAAAAGTAACCAAACATTATATAAACAAATAGTGTAATAATTAATTTTTTTATGTGGATATTATTTCTTCCTGTTTTATAAAAACCAAACTACACCTTATATGATCAAATTATTAAGTTGCATAAATAACCACTATAAGAGGTGTTGGTGCATATCTCAATCACTTCAAAGTGTTTTAAGAGTACTTGAATTAAAGAGGGATGTTTTGGGCCTTTGTTTGTGCTTCACTTCATCATTATCTCTGCACATAGTGCTTTCCTTTCTGCTCTTTCCTTTCTTTGACAGATTGGATTGGTACACATGCACACATTCACGTAGACACTAACAAATCCATCATTATATTAAAATAATGGGCTCCAGGATTAAAGGTTTTTGATGGTTGGATCGTTTGGTTGAGAATGAGTTATCCTGAAATTAATTATTATGAGATAAGTTATTTTAGTAGGGGTGTCAAAAATGAGATCAACTATATGTAACCCGCCTAACCTATAAGGGTTGGAATCAAGATAATTTAAATTGAATTCAATCTCAAGTCATAACCTATTTTAAGAGATTCCTCAATTGAGCCTGATTTAATCTCTGATTTCAACCCGTTTTAAGATTTTTTATTTACATTCATGTCGTGTATGTTGCCATATTGAAGGTATGAATTACCATCTATTTTATATCTTTTATGATTTATCTATTCATTTGTAACTTTTTTTAAAAAGTTTTTTTCTTGACTTGAAATTCAAAATATGATTATAAAAGTTAAATAAAAATATGTTAAAATTATTGAGATTAAGCGGGTCAAATTGGACGGGTTATGACTCAACCCGATTTTTAGCCCATTTGAGCTCAAAGTAAACTTGAGCGGTCAAGACACCCAATTTCAATTTTAACCCATTCTAATATCTCCAATTTCAACCCAATCTGCCTATTTGACACCTCTATATTCTAAGATAAGTTAACTCGCCATGTATTTGAGACAACTTATCTCATCACTATAATATAAATGGTGAGATAAATAATCTAATGATTATCTAATATCTCCAACCAAACATAAATAATATAATCTATATTTTTTGATATGGGGAAAAATATTTTCTTTAGCAAAATAAGTCTATTGAATTTTTTTTAAAAATGACTTTCGTAATAAAAATTAGGAAAATAAGTTACACTATCTCCTTCCCACCTTTACAATCACCCATCCATACCCAGCCCTTGCACAACCTCCCCCCCCCCCCCATAATTTGTCTTAAAAATATTTTTAGAATAATAATTTCCTACTTGCATATCAAAACATAAAAATTTAAGTAATAAACGATTTATTTTTCTATATTTTTTTTTTTTTATAAAAATCATTTTCCTTTGTACCAAGTGTACCCTATATTTGTAATATTTTGTCAAACACTAAGAACCAAAACTGTTGAAAACATGTTATGGACTAATTAAATTTAAACCTATTTGCAAACATAAAAGACCATTTTAGGGACCAAAATGATATTCCCTCATTTTCAAAATAAGTGGTATATTTTTTTAGTGTTGACATATTTATTAAGAAAATTATTCACTTCTAGAAAATTAAAAAAGATTGGGGAGAAGTGAAGGAAGAAAGCAAGAAGATGAACCCACTATTTAACACAAGTAAGAAGGTGAAATTACAAAAAAAAGGATCTCACAACATATAATTAGAAAAAACGATAGAAATATAATCATCTAATTTACATTCTAAAAATATAGCTCGGAACTTATCTTATCAATTTTTAACCTAAATTTCAATCCAGTAAATAATATTATACATACAATATACAATAATTTTGCAATATTTTTATATTTTATATTTTACAAAAATGTTTATATTTTCAATATACTGCGGTATATACCCAATATACAATATTATATAAAAAATAGATTTCGTCTTCTTCCTTGAATTCAAGCATTAGATGCATCCAAAAAACACCTCAAAAATTAAACCAAAATCACCTAGAATTCATATTTGATTTCCTCAATATGCAATCTTTTTGAAGAAATCGCCAACAAGTTATGTATCTTTGAATTTTATGATAATAAAATTACATTTGAAAATTTTAACAGATAATGAAATATGTAAGTTGAGAGAGAGAGAGAGACATTTCCTTGGTCCCAAAAATAAGGTCGCTTTAGCAAAAAATAAATGATCATCTTAAAAATTCTAAGACAAAAAATGATACTCATATTTTTTTCAATTATATCTTTATGTTGAAAAACATATTTTTCTCAATGGTATTTACTTCTCAAGAAACATTTTATAAATAAAAATAACTTAATATATTTTTTTACTTCTTAATTCTTTTAAAGAACTTGGAATAAATTATCAAAACACTTATATTGAGACAAAGAAAATAAAATTATTTGTGTCTTTTGTTTAATTTAATCATTTGTGTTCAAATATTACGATTAAAGGTGAGAGAATGACTTTAAACAAGATTTTTTTTTTGACATTTTGAAAAAATATATAAATTGGGGTAAGATATGGAAAAACAAAAAAGGCATCGTAAAGTTACCAATCAAATTATGAAATAAAATTCAAATAACCAATCAACTAAATTTTCTTGATAAAACTATATGACATACGGTTGAAATAAGAGGGAAAAAAAAAAGAAGAGGGAAAAATAGGGCTCGGGTAAGCAGTAAGCTAGTGGAGTATAAAAATTTCACCATTTGCCTGAATTCAATTTTCCCTCTTCTTCCCGTCCCGCTCACCATTTCCGAATTTCCCCTTGGTTCGTTTTTCTGAAAAAGGAGAAGATAGAGAAAAGAGGTGCTGCTAGTAATGGTAGGAGGCAACACATTTGCCAAGACCATTTGTTCAATCTGCTATGAAGATCTCAAACCTGTAGTCGAAGACCTTCAGTCCATTTCTCTTTGTGGCCATGTCTTTCATGAGCTCTGGTAAGTCCACATCCGTTGCATCTTTATGTACACTCCCTTTTCTTGAGGTTTTGCTTTCTAATTTGTGGATATAGGTGTTGCATTTCTGAAATTATTGTAACACTTGAATTGGGTATTCTTGGTTTAGATTTTAATTTGTTGAAGTATTGTTTTGGGTACCTTTGGTTTGGATTTTAATTTGTTTTAAAATATGTGAACATCTGTATTTGGCCATTCGTGTATTGGGTTGCTTGTAGTTTAATTTGAAAATATTTCAAAGCTTGTATTGGGTATCCTGGCTTGAATTGTATTAGGTTAAAAATTGAAATATTTTATGACTTGGGTTGGGTTCCTTGGTTTGAAATGTATCTGGTTAAAGATCATTTCTTTAACTAAACTCGTTCTTTTTGCACGTCTCTTGTATTGGGCAACTTTGGTTTTGATTTCATTTGGTAAAAAAATGAAAATACTTGGAGACTTCTACTGAGTATTATTGGGCTGGATTATACTTGGTTAAGGATTGAAAAAAGTAACAACTTGTATTAGTATTCTTGGTTTGGATTTACTTGATTAAAAATTGAATATATGTGGAAAATGTATTAGATTTCCTTGGTTTGGATAGTACTTAGTTTTAAATTGAAAATACTGAGACTAGATTTAGTTAAATACGTTTTGGATTGCATTTGGTTAAAATTATTACCTAATATTTTACTCCTACTTGTTATGAAATTTCTCCCATTTGTTCTTGGAGGTTTATTTGAAAGTGGCTATTGTTGGATTAGTTTATTAGAAGTAGTTTGTGCAAATTTTGAAGTCTGATACTATGTCCTTTACAAATGTTTCTTGTTTTTACGGATAAATCCATCGGTTCGGCTTCTATTATGTGAAAAGATGAATTTGCATTAACGTTATTTTAGTCAAGTCTACTGTCCTATAAATGTGCCTGTGTATAGTGGTGGATGTAGAGCTTTGGCAGCTGGTGTGTGTGTGATTATGTGTTTATATAACTTTTACACCAATGGCATAAGGAGGAGTGGTGCAATGGTACTTTGCACCCATTAAATTACAATTATTTTTCTCAACTTGTCTATTTGGGTTCATTTTTTTATTGTGTCTTTCCTATAGTTGCTTCTGCCTCACATGTTATGGTTGTAAAAATCAGTCTGCAGCAATGGTTTGAGTATTGTACAAATGGAAAGAAGAAGAATTGTCCCGTTTGCAAACAGACTTGTACAGAGAAAAACACACATAGGCTTTTTTTTCAATCAGTTGGTGATCCAAATGATCCTAGTCTTTCCCAGCAACCACATGACTTTGAAGGGGGGACTCCCTGTGAATTGCAAAATGAGGTCAAAAGGTTAGAGGGGAAAGTCTTAAAACTGGCTTCTACTCTGGAACAGCAACAGAAAGATCTCAAAGAAGTTAATGTTGAGGTAAATGGTTCATCCTTTTCCTGCTTTGGTTGCCTTGAACTTGCAGTATACAAAGTTTGGAGTTGCGTACTGGTTATGGTATTCACTGTACTTCACATCTATTCATGAAATGGGAATGGATTTAGTACATAGTTAACTTGAATAAAAAAGGATTAGAATTGTAATATTTCATTTGTAGAAAGAGATGATTGTAGAAGTTTGCATATCTGTTGTCTAGTTGAGACAATTTTTTATTTCCATTTTCATTACATGTTTGATAGTTTTTGATTCCACGAAAATACAAGTACATTCCCAGTTATTTTACTCCACCAAGCTCAAAACTAAAAATATGAGCTATTGAAGGGAATGATAGACTGTTTAATCTCTAAATATAGTATACATGTTGACAGCAAGAGAAAACAATTAGGCACCCAAGGGTGTGACCTAGTATTCTATGAAGTAGGTTGAGAACTAGGAATTTCGTGTTCAAATTGTTGTGGAAGCAAAAACATAAGGACAATGATTTGAAACAGTCATATTCTGCTCAAAACCAAAAAAGTTTCTTGGGAGCAAGTAGACCAGTTCAGGTAATGTCCCGTGGTGATTGCTGATGCATATCTTGTACAGTCAAGTGTTCTGAGAGATATTTATGTCAGAATATCTGCCTACAAATTCATCCGTCCTAAGACTTCTCATGACTTTCTTCTCTCAACTAATCTTGTTAGTACTGGGAAATTTTCAGTTGTTCAGTTGCAAAGAGCAGTTGAAAGTAGAAGTGGCTCTAAAGAATGAAGCTAAAAAACAGACGACAGCCATTCAGCAGTTGCTTCATGTTAAATCTCAGGTAGATGTTTTGACTCTTGATTTATTGCAAGTAAATATGTGCATTGCATGCTTGCACTGAATGCCTTCTGGTGGGAAAAAATGTACTCTTATAAGTTCTATCTGCTGGGAGAATTCGTATTGCAGGAGCTAGATCAATCAACCTTGGAGTGCAGAAGACTGCAAGAAAGAAGTATGGCCCTAGCTAAGGAGCTTGCAGCACTCAAGCTGTAAGTGAATTATATTAAGGGAAGCAAGCATTTATATCATCTTTTTGTAGTACTACAATCTGTTACGACTTCTCATATATGTTTCATGTCTTTAGAGTCTGTGATGTGAACTTGGGGGAAGAAGAAGTCCTGAAGCTTGCTTCATTAGGCAATGAGGCCAACAGTAAAGAGACAATTGACGTCTTGAAAAAGTCACTGGTCATCCGTAACAAGTAATATTTTATTTTTAGAGTTGCTTTTATTTATGAAACTGAACTACATGTTACACATCATATTTGTTTTCTGCTTGAGCTCAGGCAAGTCATAATTGACAGGATACCAGAATATGCATGTTGGCATTTGAAGGTCCACATGTTAATAAATAAGCTTCAACCTAGAAACTCTATCAAAGCCTCACTTCCCTTAGGAATCTTTCCAACAGAGTGGTAAAGTCTGAAAGATAGTTGAACTAGAACTTCTACTCTGCAAAATTAGAGTTCTTGCACATTATGTCATGCTTACATGGAAGTAGTGCTATTTCAGAAAAAATAGTGGTTTCTTTCTGCTCTATAGGTAATTGTAGTTGTCAATTTTTTTTTAGTAGAGATACTGACTAGTATTCTGAATGTTATTATTTTCTTCAACGACTATTAAGAAGATAAATTTGGGCGGAGTAAGTTATATATTGTGAATTTGTCTGTGGACTTGTTAGGATATCCTTTAATGTATTATGGCCGACATTGATTTAACAAAGAAGTTTTGTGATTGAGATCTAGAAAGTTTTCCCACCAGCTGATCCTTCCCCTAAAATGCTCATCTTTGTACATTGTTAAGTTATTTTCCTGTACTTTGAGCTGTACAGTTTGTGGTTTACTCTGGCCTGCTTCTATCTGGCACATCAGCATTCTTTATCTTCAAGTTGTAAGTTTGATGCAAGACTACTACTGTGTGCTTCTGTCAGGAGTTACAAAGAATTGATGACCAAGTGCAACACCCTTGGGAGGGGAGAGGCTCGATCTCTTAGTAAGCTTGAGAAGGCTATAGAGAAGATAGATAAGCTCAAGGTAAGTGCTCGATGTCCTGGTCAATCCAATTTTGTTAATTTCACTTTGAGCTTTGAAGATGCTTCAACGTGCTAATATTAATAGGCAAGGGTCCAAGAGCTTGAGATGGCTGTTGAAGCAAGAGACAATGAAATTTTGAGAACTTTGAGAGCTTCCAAGAACTTTGAAGTTGAATCTGGAAAAGGTGTTAGTAAAGAACTGAAACCTGTCAAATGCTCATTCGAGAATCAGAAAAAGGAACTTGCTGATACAGTAGTGCATTTGCATCAGGTCACTGGCTCTGGTCATGATTCTCGTCAAGGGGAAAAACGGAAGGTTATGTGTACTGATGTGAGTGAAAAAGATACAACAGATTGTATCATAGCTAGTTGTCTTGACCAAGATAATCGGGAGAAAAACCCTTTCCAGGAAAATATGGATGGAGGCATTTTGGAGACTTCCAGTTATGTGCATCAAGTATCAAATCGAAAACTGAATCCAGTAGTTAACCATAAGAAGGCAGTCCATGAGAATATTTTATCAAGACTGAAGGTAAGTTCGGGGACTGCAGATGCAACTCAAGTAAAGGCATCAGATAACAAGGATGAACTCTCAGGCTTAAAGAATTGTGGCAAGAACAGTACAGTCAACATGTCACCTGTAACTATTCTTGATGACGATGATCTTCTCCCTCTAGATGACTTTACTCACCGTGAGCCCTCATTTCACATCAGAAAAGGAACTTCAGCTCCAACTTCACTGGCCGAACTAGGTTCTGTCTCTCTCTTGCTCTCACATCTTTGATGTTGGTGGGATGACAAATTCCTTTGTTTAGTTGGAGAGGATTTGCAATAATTATCTGTTTACAAATGATCGTAATTCACTTTACCCTTTGCTTTGATTATATATATGAATTGGCCATTGCTTCTCTTTACCCTTTGCTTTGATTTTTCTTGAGGGAGGTCGTGAAATTCATTTCCTCCTTTCGGAAAAGAAAATTACTCCTTAAGAAGGCTCGGTTGACATTGTTAGTCTAAAATTTCAGGAGACCATTGCTTCTCCGGTGGATTATTAGGCCCTGATGGAACAAACAGGCACTTGGGAAAATGGTGTAAGAAGGTGCAGAACAAGGGATCTGCAGGGTTGCAAGGAGCAGGTGCAGGTTCAGGTTCAGGTGATTTGATTTCGGTGGGAGCTGATGGCAGAGGTGGTAGGATTAAAGTTCTCCGATCTATAAATCAGGCCTCTCTGGTGGGTATTTAATCATCTTTTGACTTACAAATGTATATGTGCAGTTATTGTTGCTACTTTCCTGTCATATTCCAAATTAAGTAGCTTTACTCATTAAGGTCTCTGCTGAATCCACTGTAGATCCTTCCCATATTTTACTGTGATCAGCATCAGCAGTTTGCACTCTGAGATGCCTGGTTTCTTATCTTCATCACTCACTACTCCTCTAGAAGGATGTGAAATGATCTCTTTCTTACCTTGGAGTGATTTTTGAGAAAAACAAGAAGGCTTTGTTACTTTATTGATTTCTTTTTCCTTTATTTCTTTATTTTTGAGATCCTAATTAGAGGCATTTATCAACTTTCCTTTTATATGAAGTCTTGATCTATGTTACTCCTTTTTTACTTCGTTTTATCAATGATAAGAAAATGAACCTTGGGCCTAAGTTAACCACAAAACTAGTTCATGACGTGAAGATTGCCAAGATCATATAAGGAGACAATTACTCATTCTATCAAACATATTGGGAACATCTCTCTTGCACAGTCAGGGATGGATATTTGGAGCGTTAACAACATAATTTAGGGGCCTAACATTGTGTAAATCAAGAATATGGGTGAATCTAACTTATTGTGCCTAGCACCGCCCCAAAACCTAGGTTATGAGATAAGGATTGCCCAAAATTATATAAGAAGACAACTCATTAAGAAAATGGATATTGACCCTAAGTCATAACTCAGCTTTTGCGCTAGCTTATGAGGTAATTATTGCTCAAGACCTTGTAAGGAGACAATAACCTATTCACTCAACCAATGTGGGACATTTAACATTTACTTTCACAAAGACACAATCCTCTCTTATTGTTTCTTTCTTGAAGTAAGGATTAAATTTGGAGTAACACAGTTTCAACTTCCTAATCTTTTGGTTCAGTGAAGTAGGTTGAGAACTATGAGGTCTCTTGTTCAAATCTCAGCAGAGACAAAACACTAGGCAGACAACGTTAGTTGCTGGTGGGAGGTGGCAGGTCTTGTATGGAATTAGTTGAGATGTGCTCTAGCTCAGTGGCGTAGCCACATGGTGGTCAGGGTGTCCCTTCGTCTGAAAAAAATACCGTCTATACAAGTAAAATGATACACGAAATGATTAAATAACATATTTTGGACACCCTTAATATAACAAACTGTTATAGCCCAGTTCTATTTCTCACCCTTTGTGAAATTCCTAGCTCCGCCACTGCTCTAGCTAGCCTGGACACCAGAGTTATTAAAAAAAAAAGACTTCCTAATTTTTTGGTTTATCCAGATTTCATCTTTGAATTGGTTGATCTTACTTCTCCGAATCAAAGAAGAAAGTTAGACTTGTATTAGCAATTCCTATTGATAGGCATAACGTGTAGTAGAGTACTCTAATTAGTTTGGGATCAGTTATTAAATATTGACATAGTTTTTGATTAGTTATACTACTGATCTAAGAAGTAAAGTGGCGTGGCGGCGTGGCTATATAAAGAAACCATCACCTCATGTAGAGAGGTAAGAAGAGAAGCATAAAAAAGTGTGTTTTTACACTCAATATTGGTTTATAATCTTCTTCATGGTATTAGAGCTTTGGTTCTAATCTAAGTTATTTTGTATCCTAAACCCTATTCCACGTTCTTTAAGCCAGTTGATGCAAACCCTGATGACTGGTGATATTGTTGTGAAGGAATTGCCATCTAAGGTTGTGGTAAACGAAAAGGACGATGAAGTAAACGTCAATCCTAAGTTTATAGAATGGGAAGAAAAAGATGTTATGGTGAGAAGTTGGCTAACTGGAAAGAGTCAATGTTACTTATTATTGGTTGCACTTCGACCAAACAGATTTGGGGGAGTCTTGAGGATAACTACCTACAAGATACCAAAGATAAGGAATTTCAATTGAAGCAACAAATTCAGAGTATCAAAATAAGATTAAAATATGTAGATGAACACAAAAGAATTCAAAGTAATTTGTGATAGTCTCCCCGCTATACACGAACTGTTAGACGAAGATAGCAAGGTTATAATTTTGATAAAGGTCTTGGAACAAATACAAAACCTTGAGGATGTTATGCTAAGCAAGGCCCATATCCAACCTTCACTCAGTTTGTTAATGCACTTAGAGGGTTCGATATGAGAGAAGGATGATATTGATCAAGCCATGAATTTTCAAATCCAGAAAACACAAGGTTTGTTTACATGTACTCTGGAACAAACATGGAGTTGTATTGTTGCCAACGTCCAACTTTGGGGGATGATAGACAGAATGTGTAGTAGAGCCTAATTAAATATTGACATAACTTAAAATTAGTAATATTACTGAGATAGGGATTGTAGAGAGAAGGCATGACTATATTATGAAGCCATTGCCTCACGTACAGAGTAAGAAGAGAAACACAAAGAGTTGTACATTTACGCTCAACATTGTTTTATAATCTTCACTTATCTGTTAATAAGCTCGTTTCTGGTAGAAACCTTCAAACTGTATAGGGCTTTTTGTGTTCCCCTTAGTATTCAAAGCCATGCTGTTCAACATCATTACCTCTTTGTTCATGAGCAAAACCTTTCTTATTAACCTTCATGTGGTAAAGCTTTATCTCCATCTCAGCGGAAGTGGTAAGAGTTCAGAATGTAAGAAGAGAATGGAGGACAATTTAGTTGTCATCTCGTCACCTATTATGATTTGCTTAAACTATTTTGAGCTCAACTACAGAGGAATGACAATAAACGAGCCTAATTATCGTAGTATCTAGCATAAGTTCTCAACTTCTAACCAATAATCGTCTTTGCACTTTTGTTCCAAAGTACTGTGTTTGCATTTAGAACTAGATCATTTGCTTCTTGGTCATATACATTCTTCCCTTTTGTTTATCCATGCTGTTTAGAACATCTTAAACAACTGATAGTATATATTTCCTATTTGACACTGTTATAGATAGAGGTTAATGTTTGAATGTTGAAGTTTATTTGTTGCTCCTTACTTCTTGAGCAGGACAAGGAGAGTACAGTATCAATAAAGAGATGCAAGTCCGGCACGAAAACAGGTAGTTCACAGTCTCAAGGATGCTTGCAAATAGAACATTTCTTCAGAAGGGCTGGTCAATAGCACTTGTAGAATTCTGCTCTGCATATTCATAGGATAAAAATGATCAGCAGTCATTCAGTTTTCAGTTTTTAGATTTGTTGTGTTAGCTAGATCTGTTTTTACTATTTTTGACTGAAAAATACAGAAACAAAGAGATCAATGTGTTGAGCTAAATTAAGTACATATCTTGTAGTTTACATCAATATTCATTCAGGCATAATTCCATATCTTGCTGAAGTAGGTACTTGTCAATTTTGTACTTTATGATTTCTCGAGGTTGCTTGAACAAGTTAGACTCTAGTTACTAGGGTGTTCAAAATTGAATCATAATCGATAATCCAAATCGAGAAGTGTTATTGAATTATTGGATTAATGGTGTAGAATTTTATAAAGAACAAGTTATCGATTTGAAAATGGATTCTCTAGTTTTTTTACTTGATAAACTTGATAACTCGTTAATTCCTTTGAATTTACAATATTATTCTCATTTATTTGAAATAGAAAACATTGAACATTATGATGGAGGGCATCCATTTAATTGTTTTGAATTACAGTTCTAATTAATTACTGTGTGTGGTTATAGTTTAATATAATTTGCTATTAATTATGAGATCCACAAACGAATTGTATAATGAAAGAAAAAGAGTCCTTCCCTTATTTGAGTATTCATTTATACAAATCTAATTTTATCTCTCCTCTCTCCATTCTCTAATTCTCTCTTAAAATCACTTATACACATTGATTTTGAATTTCGAAATCTACTTTCTCCTTCCTAATCATGACATCACAATTCAAGATAATCGCCCAAAACGTGTTTCAACTTTTTTTATTGTTTTTCGTTTGTATATGATTTATGCTTGTCTTTTTTTTCTCACAGAAAAAAATGGATGAAGGAACTCCATCCAAGAGGATTACTAGAGGTATACCATTGCGTGTCAAATTTGTTTTTGATCCACCATCGTTCTCGTTGGATCTAACTCAAGCATTCTAAGATATTGCAAGATCTATTGAAGAGTTTGGATCCAAGCACTGAAATGACTCAATTAAGATGCAACAAATTTTGAAATTTTTTCAAGCAAAACATAGAGGCGGAAAAGTTTGAGGAAAAAAATTTGATGGTTCAACAGGAATGAATCAATGGTATATGTATTTGTCATTTTTATTGTATATTTCCATGTATAATATACAATTGTTTATTTGTATATATATATATATCAATTGCATATATACAAAAAGGTTGTCAATTGTATATATACAAATAGTTGCCTAGTATTTATCATTTGTATATCTTATACGATTGAATCTGTTAATAATTTTCTAGCATTTATTATTTGTATATATTATACAATTGAATTTGTTAATGATATTTATATACATTTTAATTTGTATATCAAATGATATATGTATTTGTCGTTTTTAGAAATAATATATAATTACTTATTTGTATATATGCACCAGTTGTATATATACCAATAGTTCTCATGCATTTATCGTATGTATATCTTATACGATTGTATATGCTCATGATAATTATATACATTTTGATTTGTATATTTCAGAGTTCATGATTTGAAATTAATTTTTGTGTGTTTCAAACGAATAATTAGAAAGGAAGAACTAAATCGAATTATTAGTTTTAAATCAGAAATATTTGTTGTTGTATTATGGATGAAGAAATCAAACCAAACTTTAATTGTTAAAACCCAGTTAAAATAAAAAATCTGAATTATAAGGGAGAATTTTATAGCTTGCAAAGTCCATTTTGGTAAGAAATTGTAAGGAAATACACTTAGCATGAATCGTGAGATATTTTCTTTTTTAAAACTGATTTTGTCGCATCAATTAAGGGATTAATTAACAGTTATATTTTGTTACCGTATTTAGCGCTCATGTATTCATTTAATTTTATTTTTTTTGTATAAATTAAAAAAAAGAAGAAGAGATATACAAATCTAATGCTCCATAACAAACTAAATTATACCCATAAAGCGTAATTAGATAAATTATAGCTATGAAACATTATTTGCTTAAATCTGTTTGCCATATATGAAATTTACCCAAGTTAATATCATCTTGCAACTCTATTTTCAGTTAATGGTATATTCATTATTGACGTGTGTTTTCGAACCAAATTAATAGATATCTTATTGTTTCGGCAACATTTTAGAACAAATAAAAATTGATAACTGATAAGCCAAATCAAAAACCAAACCGACCACACGATAAACACCCAGACAAATACCAAACTGGGCCAGAAAGATTTTTTTTCAAGTTTTAACTTCCTTGTAATATATTCTCTCTTTCTCATTCTCATTCTCATCCTTTCTTTAATTTCTTCTTGTGATTGTGACAATTCGAGAGCACAATGCAGTGCCCAACTGCCCACCTATTTTTAAATTGTTTTTGGTCTCTACTGTGTTCGGTATCCACATTGTAGTTTGACTATTTTGAATTTGCTACGTAGGCCCCATTTGGGGGAAGCGCTCCCTACAAAAAAAATTTCGATACCCTAAGGCGCGAACCCGAACCTCTGGTTAAGAAAGAAGAATAACCCAATTCACTGCACCATATTTTTTAGTGATACCTATCCAAATTTCTTCATTCATTTGAGTGTCGAATTTCTCTTGGTCTAAATTAGACCTACAAATTCAGTATTGTGGTTTGGAAGCAATTCTTTTCCTTTTTTATACATTCGAGCTAATCCACGTTTTTTTTATTTAAAAAAACTATACCTGTGTATTATTATTAATACAGTTCAATTATTTGCCAATTTGACGACAAAAAGCTAAATTATAGGAGTAATAAATATTTGAAGGACCATATAAACTCTTAACTAACAGAAATTTTTAAAATCATGTGATGTTATATTTCCTACTTACACTAACGTGAGAGACTTAAATGTTATGATCAGTCAATTTCATGATTTACTTTAATGTTGTAACACTATTAATTCCGTGATTAATTAGTCCATCGAGAAGGATCTTGATTCTTTTAGAATATAATTAATTTTAATAAGGATAAATAATTGTTGATATATCGACTTTAATTTTAATAAAATCCAGTAAGAAATTTCTAGGAAAACTCTATTAATTTTCACATACATATATAATGCAAGCGTGTCTTATACTTTACAGCTCGTAAATATGGAAAAATACCAAGCGTAGACAAAAAATATAAATTCGATTTTGGAAAAATTGAATAGTAATGACCAAAAAAAAGAAAAGAAGTAAAGAAAGAAATAAGTTATACTTGATGAAGCAAATCTTAGTCATCATTGGGGAAATTCATTTTGAAGTTTGATCAAATTAAGCTTGACGGCTAAAAATTCGTAGTTCAAACTTCAGATATATATAATTGAAGTGTGATCTTGACAAGCTAAACTTCTTTTGCGCGATTATCGAAAGAAGTTAGAATTTTTCTTTTACAATTAATATGCCAAACTTTAGTAGTGAATTTTTGTAACTATAATCTCGTATACTTGAAATTGTTTCCAAAATCTGACTAAATCTACAAAAAATTATTAACTTCACCCCTATAGACCGTGACACTATGTTTTTTGAAAAATAATAATAATTGTACTTTAATTAATTTGATGGGAACTAACTAATGCATTCGTGCAGTGGAGGGGTAAAAAAAAAAAGCATTGGTGGCAAGAAAAGAATTTGATTTATTGGAAATCAACCTGACAGGTGGATTAGTCCAATTAAATTCTTGGTTGATTTGTAAATACGTGCATGAGTCAACAAGCCCAGCCAGCTTTGACTTCATTTACATTTATTTATTGGTAAAACTAAGACTTAAGTTGAACGATGATGGCCATGGGTGGAAGCTAACAACATGGATTTTGCTTTGAAACTAAGCTAATTTCTACTTTAAAAATATTTTACTTTTTGACTTTTGTTGTAATTGGTATGATGGGAAATATTTTTTTTCCAGATGTTTTTTTCGAAAAATAAGTGGATCTTTTACTTTATCGGTGAAGATTTGAATCCCCATCTTGTGATTCCTTTTCCATACCCCCATTGAAAAAAAGGGTGAAATTTTGAACATATTTTCTAGTGTAAAGTATGCAAACGAAACATATTATCCTAAAAATGTTTGTATATATATGATCTAAGACAAATACTATGAAAAATACGGATGGAGTAGTGGGGCTATGGGAGTAGAAGTGAATATAAGATGTGTTGAAGGGTGGGACTTGAGAGCACATGAAATACCACTTGTGAAATATGTTTCCTATACTGTGATTATTTTTCTAATAAAAATATTATTCAATTTTTTTGACTAAACGAACATCAGAAAAAAATGAAAAACATTATTTGCGCGTAAGAAACACACCCCCTTTGTCCTTTTGAAATTCTTTTTCTAAGATCCGATTGATACTGCAAGGTAACTTTACTTGTTTGGGCCGTTCAATACGATACTATAATTAATACTTTAATACTCCGTATAGTATTTAAAAGTCAAAAAGTTTTTTATAAGTACAATCTTTTTATTATTTAAGTTATTTATGTTGTGCTCTGTAATCATTTTGTTTAATTTTTAAATCCATAAAGTTTATCAAAAAGTAATTATTCATAATCACACTATATTTTTGATGGCACCTATTTTTAGTGTGACAAATAAAGTGGTGAAATCAGAAATTTCATTAAAGATGTCTAAGATTTAATATATATATATGTATGAAAAATGATTTTTGATCTATATACTTTGTACAATTTTCTATATACATAATTTAATTTTTCGACGAAAGGTGTCCAACTAGCCACCCTGAGCTATATGTAGCTACGCCTGACGTTATTGTTCAAGACTTCAAGAGTTTAAATTATATTTATTGATTGTGTAAATAATTTTACATTGCTATATCACCATTTTTTCTATAGAAACAAATAATTCACCATTCATGAAGTGTTATATACACCATATTATTATTGTTGTTGTAATATATTATTATATAGTCTAACCAAATTATTCTTATTCTATTTGCTTAAGACAACTGAACTAACAAAAAGATAAAGATGGAACTAGTAAACACGTTATGTTGATGTTTCAGATTGGGCAGCCAAATTTCTGCGGCACACGTTGACGTTTCTTAAGTTAAAAATTATACTACTAATTAATTAAATTTAGTAAACTTAAGCATTTTTTCAACGTTGGAGAAATATATACTCTCTTGTCCCAATTTATACAACTTACTTTCTTTTTTACTTCGTCCAAAATGAATGACACATTTCTATATTAAGTAACAATTTAATTTTAAAATGTTAATTTTACCCTTAATGAAATAATTTATAGTCACACAAATTTCTATCATTCATTTTAGACCACAAGTTTTTAAAAGTCTTCCTTTTTTTCTTAAATTACGTGCCGAGTCAAACTACCTCACATAAAATGAGACGGAGGGAGTATTAATTATCACGTTCTTATCGTCTTTGACAAAAGAGAGTTATTATAATGACGTACCTAATTAATCTATGATCAATTAGGTTACAATAGACACATAACAAAGGTATGATTTGGATGTGTGCGATTCTAAATTTTCCATGATAGTAGGTTTGCATATTAATTTAATTAGTTTATAAGGTCATTAACAAATTAAACATTTAAATAAATGACCAAACTTGAAATTCTATCTTATACTTAGTTCATATATACAGTAAACGTGAATTATGTGTCAATATCTTAATTAAATCACAACCTCTCTCATGTGTGTTTCTTAATTATATATTCTCCCTTCTGCCTCTTTAATTAATATGTGAAAGGAGGAAAATAAGAGATTATTACTTTTCTCATGTTATCATCATATATATAAATATAAAAGTTAATTAGTACTAATATTGTAGGAAACTAAGAATTATAATGTAGAGATTATCTTTAATCTGACTCCCCTTCTCAAGGTCAACTTAGAGACTATATAAATATAGTTTGAATAATTTTAACTAGATACATATTGAGGCGGAGTTATGATTTCAATTTTATATAGTTTTAATTTTAGAACGATGACTTCAAGTTATTAACTAGGTTTTAAACTTAATATTTGTATATATTTAATGAATTTCTTAATTGTGATTATTGTTTGAGCAAAATTTACCGGGGTCATCCAAACACGAACTCATATATGGACTTCCACCTCCGTTCCTTGGTACACACATATTTATTTGCATTTGTTGCTATCGAAAATAACTTTTTTACCTCGCAAAGATAGAAGTAAGATTTGCGTATACACTTACCTTACCTTGATCCTACTTGTGAGAGTAGGACATAGTAGTTGATTGAATATCATTGTACGTGCATCTATTGATTTAAAATTTTGAATCCACCTCTACCTGGAAACATCGACAAGATCACCAACTACAATTAAAACAAACCTATAGCATTGAATGAGTATAACACAACCGGGAAATATAGAAAAATAATGTTGAAAGTCCTCATATGAAAGACCTATTAAATTTCTCAAAGGTAGACTAATAGTATGAACATATATAATTGGAAGTTAATCAGATCTAGGCTGGAATCACCAAGCCAAATAAGCCATCTAGTCAAAAAGCATGCAATTAATATTATTGCTTAAGCTTCACGTAAGTAATTACTTGCATTGACTTTTGTTATATTCAAATAGAAATTAAAATTCTATCCATTAATTCTAATAATAGTACCAAAAAATTCTCAAACATTTGCAGAAAGTAAAGAAGAAGAATAATGAACACAATTTTTAAGATTTGTGGAAAACATATCTTTGTTGAGCCAGTTGAGGTTTTCAAAGTCGTTTTATACCAACTACTTGACTATATTATACTTAAATATTTGTCAGTTTGGACGCATTCTTAATTATACCTTGTGAGACCAATGTAGATTTTTTGAGACTCTCTATAAGACGTATTTAATTTCAGAATGTATTTAATATTAGTTAGGATTTTTGAAGACTATTTACACTAAACTAAGATTTAGGGTTATATATTTTCTTGAAGAGGCATCTAAACAATTCCTAAATTAATGAAATATTCACAAAGACCACATCAAGATGTGACCATCAAACTCTTCTTGACAACCAAATACTTCAAAAAAATACACAAAATCTCTCGACATCAAATAAATCCCAAGGAGGTAAAAATCATCATATCTTCAAGAAATATGCTACTAACCGCCCTCGAATTATAAAAAAAAATTAAGAGAGAAGAATCAAGGGAATAAATAGATTTATATCCATATTTGTTTTATCAATAAAATTGTGTTTCATCATATTTTAATTATGATTGGAATTTATTTTTTATCACTTAATAAAAATTTGTTGCAAGCAACCGATTACATAAGGTGATACAGTTATGAACTACTTTAGTCTTCACCCTTAACCAGAGGTCTGAAGTTCGAGCCCTAGATACTAGTCGGAACTCAATGCGGACACTCGACTCCGATATGAAAAAATAAGAATTATACCTTGTGAGATCATTCCGAATCTCAACTACCTTTTACTTGATTAACATTAATTAATTAAATAAGCGAATTCCGGCGTAGAGCTTTATTATCTTTTCAAAAGTATATGTTACAAAATGTTTTTTAAAATCTATAAATTGTTGCTTTAGCTGGAGTTTGATATCATGCATTATTTTAATCATTTTTCAACTATCATTATTGCTAATTACTAATTTAATAGAAAAATGGTCAACTACAGAAAACATTACCTCAGTGTAGAAAATAATTTGTCTGAGATGGAGTTTCTTTAATGAGATTTAATCCAAATTAAAGGAAATGCTTGATTAGCAATGTAATTTTATCTTCTTAGTTTTTATTTATTTATGTCAATGTAGCTAATTACTTGGTTTAGAAGGTTGCGCACTTAATCTTATTCTGGCTTCCAATTATAATATACAGACACACTTCATGTTTCAATTTGTTTGTTTATATTTTTATAAATTTTATTTTTAAAAAATATATTTTTCCCTTTTTAACAACTTGTTAAAATTTTATGTTACTTCTTTCTCTCTATTTGCTTTGTCTTGATTGTGTTGTGCATGTATTAGTTGACTCATGATATTAATTACTCAACAATTACACTAATAATTTAAATTCCATTACACCTTCAACATAGATAATTAACCAAAAATTCCACTTAATATAAAGATTTTAGTTAGGAAATATAAATGATTGTAATTAGGTCGATAATTAATACCATGTTCGTGTTGCATGCATTACTCGTGTTTTTATCAAAA
Organism: Solanum etuberosum; assembly: GCA_029582245.1. Classification (NCBI taxonomy): domain Eukaryota; kingdom Viridiplantae; phylum Streptophyta; class Magnoliopsida; order Solanales; family Solanaceae; genus Solanum; species Solanum etuberosum. Next base: position 23,858 of record JAJONR010006041.1, on the reverse strand, counting down.
ATCAGTTCTTTCATATACGGAAGAGAGACCGTGATCCAAATAGGTAGGTGCATTCAATTGTTCATATTAAAAGAATTCATTTTGAAATGATCTCTTGTGATCGCTTACAATTTGATTTTCTTTTTGAAAAAATGAAAATTTTCAATTTTTTTATATGTATTATAAAAATTACATGAAACTATAAACAAAATTTATAAAAGACTACAAAATTAAAATTTTCCAAATTCTTGGATTCATGTTAGTTTAATGTAAAGATATAATACATAAATATGCTCTTTAATTTGGACTCAGCTGACATCTATGTCTTTTAACTATAGGTGTGCATAAAAAGACACGTAAACTTGTATAGAGTTGACAAGAAAACACATTTTGCGTGACATAATACATGTAAGACACCATATAGGACGTTACATATGTCTACTTATTCAACTTCATATAAGTTTAAGTGTTTATTTGTAATATCAGCTGAGACCAAATTAAATAACACATTTATATATGTGTTACTTGGGGGGTGGGGGGTTCCTACTTTTGGTCACCGTCCCATGCACATGAATCTTGAATTCTCTGATTAGTCCTAAGGAATTGGCAGTACATGTACACGTTATCTAAGACAAAAATACACAAACACACTAGTGATCGATCAGTCAATCCCCAATTTCCAAACACGTTTTTTTGGTCACCTCCCAAAAAATAGGACTAAGCTATCCCCATATCAAGTAATAATAATGTAATGAAGAAACAACTCGTTTCTTGATCTTACAAGATATGTCTTCATTTTGGATATCCCTTAATTCAATTATTTGGATTTATAGAATGTTTGACCAAATTTATAAGTTGTTTTCAGTGTTTTTAATAAAAAATTTTAAAATGTTTATTTTCAAGATTTTATTGAGGTGTTTGATCAAGCTTTTAAAAGGAAAAAAAATATTTTTAGTATTAGTTGAAGTTGAAATTTTAAAAATTCAAAAGTATTTTTGATACCTTGATCAAACACAAATTACTACTTTAATATAAACAAAAATGTATTTTATAATTTTGACAAAAAGGTCTTTTAGTCACGTCCTTTTAGGAAATTCCAATTTTTATTCCATACATATATATAACGCATATTAGGGTAGAATGTTAGTAAGGATACCGTGTTATTTTCTCTTGCGAAGGTTTTGGTTTGTTAGAACATGTCGTAGTATTAGTCGTATAGACCCTTGTAGTTTTTATAATATGTTATTTATTGTATTTCGATTATTACACTATTTTGTTGTTGTTACTATTTATTTTCGTAGACTTTACACTTCTTTTCTTATCAACTGCTATGCGTTCTTCATTGTTTTTTCTTCTTCTTTTCTTAGGTTTGATGCATTTCATGAGCCGATGATCTGCATACACTCTATTCTTTTCGGACCCCACTTAATCAGATTTCACTAGACATGTTATTGTAATCGAACAACTTTAGTTTATTCTTTACTTATGTAAAATTGGATAAATAAATCTAGGCTTTCTCCATTATGGGAGAAGATTGTACATTTTGGTACAATGCCATGCAATTAACGAGTATGTACTAGTGCATGAATCACTCTGTTCAGAAGAACAAAACAAGATTGAAGAAAAAGAACTCTGTACCTTAGACTATTAGTGGTATATATATATATTTAGACTTTCGATCGTCATTGCTTGTCTATGGCTAAAGCGTTAAAGAATTATTCACAATATCTAACACATTTAATGACTATTCAACAAATAGTGACGATCTTTTATTTAAAATAAAAATGAAAACTTAAAATTTTGATCAACTTCCTAACGATATTAAGGGATACATATTTGATTTACGCAAGAAAAGAAAATAATATCACTCAATAATAAATTTGAATGGAGTATAGCTAGGACTATAATTGTTTTTCTTTATCTTTTCCTAAATTTTAATTTAAAAATTATGTTATTATCCTTTAATTTACCTGATGATGTAAAATAATTTATACATTAAAGGTGCACAAAACTTAAACTCATTATATATATATATATACACACACTCAAGGCCAAGGGCTTAATAGAATCGATGACCTGAAATCATATTTCTGTTGTTTAGCGATAGAAGTTAGTTATGGCTTAAAATTAGCGATGAATTCCGTGACAATTTTTTCTATAGCTTTTTTCATTTAGAGGATGGTTGGATTGGTTTAAAAGTTGGTCAAGTCTACTTTTAAGTCAGTTTTTTATTTTATTTTTGGAAGTGTTTAGAAATTATCAAAATAAGTCAAAAATGACTTAAAATAAGTTTGGAAGTGTTTGCAAGGTTAAAAATAACTTAAAAACCAAAAGTAGGTCTCCCCTACTTTCTATTTTTTTTAACTTAAAAATCATTTAAGTTTGACAATTTATTTTTAACTTAAAAGCTATTTTTTTTTTAAGTTAATCCAAACGGGCTCTTAGTATGTCGAATTTAAAAGAAATTAACAAATAATTATTAAGAGATCTATGATATGTACAAAACAAAAATAACCTACCTCCTATAGTAAAGATTTTCAACAATATTAAGTTAAACCAAAGTCAAAAAGTTAGTATATTGAATTTTACTAGTCTTGTAACCAATACAATTAGCTTCGAAAAGTCATTGATATATTTTCTATGTGCTGCTTGTTGGGAAACTTCCTGTAACACAAAGAATGAATGAATTCTCCCACATTTTAATTTTGTAGCTTTAATTCCCTATTTGTTACCAAAATATTCTGAGGGAGGAAGGAATACAAGCCTAACCAAGACTAGGCCAATTAAGCAGCCCATGATAAGCCTCCATTCAAATGAAAAATCAAAGCACTATATTATTATAGGATACTTGTGAATATATATTAATCGGTCAAATAGTTTATTAATATATATGTTATATATAAGTATGTATATTAAGGCTTGTTTCATCACGTGAGATGAAATAATGATATGAGATGACGAAGTTAGAGTTTTGCTTGAACATGCAATTTAAATTTTTACGTTGTATTTTTTGCTCATTAATATAAAATTCTATAAGTTGTGAAAATTATCAAAACAGACTCAATTCTTTATACAATCTTACCAAATAAACAAAAGTTTATAATTACAAGAATATAATTACACTATCACAAGTTAGCTATTCTAAAAAAAGTACAATATATTTAATATAATCTTCCCACATAGTACAAACAATCTTCTCATGTTGGTAATAATAAATAAAGTAGGGGTTGGTTTTGAAGTAGTAATACATTTGATTGGTGAGAGTAATGGTTATAACCGATATAAATGGTTTAAGGTTGGTATGAGTAATAATATCAACTAAAAAATTTGTTTACATGTAAAATAAATGGTTAATACATATAAAATTATATGATTGAAAATTTGAAATTTCAATAATGAGATGAAATTCTATGTCCAAACACCTACTAATATAAAATATACACTATTTATGCAGTATGCACTTTATACATATTTTGTAAACTAGATAGTTAAATGGTTCGCCAGAGAAAATGCAACACGATAGAAAAGCTTGTTGCGCCGCGTAAGATCCTCAAATCAAAATCAACCACAACTATCTCCGTCGCGTAAGATCTTCAAATCAAAATTAACTATGACTATCATCATCTGTGGTCTATTCTCGTTCTCTTTCCTCCCCAGTTTAGGGCAGTAATTATCCCTATTATATTATTTATATATACTACTTGAAAAAGGTAAAAAGAAAAAATAAATAAATTACCAGTAGTACCATTGTATTCTCAACTTTTTTCTTTCTCACGTGTAGCTTGAACATGAAATTTCGTTTAACTTTTCAGACGCAAGCAATTACGACTAAGCGTGTGTTTGGCAAGAAGGAATATATTTTTATGGAAAATATTTTCTTAGAAAATAAGTGAATTTCTGACTTATTTCTCATATTTGGTTGGTAAGTAGAAAATATTTTTTCAGAAAATATCTTCTTCTTTTTTTGACTTGAGACTAGAAAATACTCTTTATGAAAATAATTTTTTATTTGAAAATCAACCTCAATAATTGTTGCAGGAACCGACCCAACACCCGAATTAGGACAAGACCCCGATGACCGTTTCAAAATCCGACCCAAAACCTGACTCAGACTTTCGACCCAGGACTTGACTCAGGAAAATATTTTTAAAAAACAAATTTTTTTTGATGGGGATGGGTGGCGTAAAAAATGATTTTTTTAAAAATATTAAAAAAGTTTTCAAAAATAATTTTAATTTTTAAATTATTTTTTTGTTTGGGGCTGGGTTAAGTTCGGGGGTAGGGGTAAAAAAAATAAAAAAATTTAAAAGTTTTAATTTTATTTATTTTTTGGATGGGAAGGGTCGGAATCGGGGTAGGAAAAGAAAAAATATTGAAGGATGAAATAGAGTTTTCAAAAATGTTTTTCTTAATTTTTGAAGGGAAGTCATTTTCCTTAAATTTGAGGAAAATGAGTTGATTTGAAAAACATTTTCCAAAAATATTTAAGGTAACCAAACATGAAAAAATTAAAAAAACATCTTCTAAAAATGTTTTCCTTCGTACCAAACACACCCTAAATTAGTCAAATACCCAGCATTAAAAAGAGTTGGGGAAAAAATAGTAAGAATCATAGATCTACTTTTTTTCTTTTAATGGGTACTTTTATTTTTCAAGATTTTGAACATTAAAATAGACTTTTCTATTTTTATATTTGTGATGTAATTCTTCTATACGTTAGTTGACATGTTCTCATTGCATACTTCAGTCTTTCTCCCTATATATATCCCTCACTCATTCCTTAATTCTCTTACCATAACACAACTACAAGAAACACATAATACTTTTAATACAATTCATTATTTATTAAAAGTATTTGAAGTTAAGCACTTGTGAGTTGTGTACATTTTGTTAATTTCCATCTTCTTAATTCTCTTCAATTTTTAATTTCTTCACTTTTAAACTCATTAAGAAAAAAAAAAAATGGGATTTGAGATTGTAAAGACCAACTCAATCTTGTCAAAATTGGCTACTAATGAAGAACATGGCGAAAACTCGCCATATTTTGATGGGTGGAAAGCATACGATAGCGATCCTTTCCACCCTCTAAAGAACCCCAATGGAGTTATCCAAATGGGTCTTGCTGAAAATCAGGTACTTAATTATCATTCATTTGTATATTTCACAGTTTGACCGAACAGACTATTAATTTTCTCTGAAACCTCGTTTGCAGCTTTGTTTCGACTTGATAGAGGATTGGATTAAGAGAAACCCAAAAGCTTCAATTTGTTCGAATGAAGGAATCAGATCATTCAAGGCCATTGCCAACTTCCAAGATTATCATGGCTTGCCTGAATTTAGAAGAGTACGTATCATACTATAGTCAGTTAAATTACACTGATAGTATAAAAATTCGTTAGTATATATAGCTAACGAGTTTATACTTTCAGGCGATTGCGAAATTTATGGAGAAAACAAGAGGAGGAAGAGTTAAATTTGATCCAGAAAGAGTTGTTATGGCTGGTGGTGCCACTGGAGCCAATGAGACAATTATATTTTGTTTGGCTGATCCAGGCGATGCATTTTTAGTACCTTCACCATACTACCCAGCGTACGTATATATATTTCATTTTATATATAAAAAAAATTAAAATCATCAAATCATTTTTTATTTTTTTTACCATGACTAATTTTTAAGATTATAAAATATCTGCAAATATTCATCAAATGACCTAATAATATAAACAATTCAATATATTAACGATATATATAACTTAATCTATTCGCTTCCTTCGGGGAATTTGTCTTTTTATGTTGGTCAGTTTAACTTTGGGCCATCAGAAGAACATTCTGGTGAATTAATTAATTAATTAATTATAAATAATAATAGATGTGTTGTCATTCTTTTTTAACTCAATGGACAATGAGAGTTTAATTAGTCTTCATTACGGGATTATCACGCAAGCTCTTTCTTGAATTTTATTATTCTTTTATTAATTAAAAGTGATTCATAATATCTTTCTTTAGTGGAATCCAGCTTGTTCGTGAAGCTTTGTATTCACACTTATAGAACAAAAATTCTGGTAGTAATTGATTAAAGAGAGAAATATAAATACTGATAAAAACAATAGTCAAATAGACGAATAAGGAAAAAAATTAAAATACACAAAATACTAAAAAAAGAAATAAGGTATAGTGGTCAATTATTGAGAACATTTTAGAAGAATTGAACCCCACTTAATTAATTTCTTGCTTGACCCGTGACCATTGCTTATCGAGGTAAAATGAAATTTCAAACATTGACAATGACTTGTTAGAGAGTAATTAACACAAGTCAAGATTGTTTCTGTGTCTCGTTATCTCATTAGGATGGGTAAAATAATGCCTTGACATACCTTTTTTTACTTGCATTTCTTTTTAGTAAAAGCACGTTATACATTCTGTCTAGTACTGCTTGGAAAAAAAATAAATCTCACGTGGGATGCTATGTTACACTAGTTAATTGTAGCATATATGTAGTATATATTATTTCTAAGTCCTAACTAACAATATTTTGGCAATTGACTAATGCAGATTTAACAGAGATCTTAGATGGAGAACTGGAGTACAACTTATTCCAATTCATTGTGAGAGCTCCAACAATTTCAAAATTACTTCAAAAGCAGTAAAAGAAGCATATGAAAATGCACAAAAATCAAACATCAAAGTAAGAGGTTTGATTTTGACCAATCCATCAAATCCATTAGGCACCACTTTGGACAAAGACACACTGAAAAGTCTCTTGAGTTTCACCAACCAACACAACATCCACTTTGTTTGCGACGAAATCTACGCGGCCACTGTCTTTGACACACCTCAATTCGTCAGCATAGCTGAAATCCTCGATGAAAAGGAAATGACTTACTGTAACAAAGATTTAGTTCACATCGTCTATAGCCTTTCGAAAGACATGGGTTTACCAGGATTTAGAATCGGAATCGTATATTCTTTTAACGATGACGTCGTTAATTGTTCTAGAAAAATGTCGAGTTTCGGTTTAGTGTCAACTCAAACGCAATATTTTTTAGCCGCAATGCTATCGGACGAAAAATTCGTCGATAATTTTCTGACAGAAAGTGCGATGAGATTATTTAAAAGGCACCAACATTTTACCAACGGACTAGAAGAAGTGGGAATTAAATGCTTGAAAAATAATGCGGGGCTTTTTTGTTGGATGGATTTGCGTCCGCTTTTAAGGGAATCAAATTTCGATAGTGAAATGTCGTTATGGAGAGTTATTATAAACGACGTAAAGCTGAACGTCTCGCCTGGATCATCGTTTGAATGTCAAGAGCCAGGGTGGTTCCGAGTTTGTTTTGCGAATATGGATGATGGAACTGTGGATATCGCGCTCGCGAGGATTCGGAGGTTCATAGGTGTTGAGAAAAGTGGAGATGAATCGAGCGCGATGGAAAAGAAGCAACGATGGAAGAAGAATAATTTAAGACTTAGTTTTTCGAAAAGAATGTATGATGAAAGTGTTTTGTCACCACTTTCGTCTCCTATTCCTCCCTCACCACTAGTTCGTTAGGACTTAATTAAAAGGGGAGAATTTAATTTATGTTTTTTTATATTTGAAAAATATTTGTAAGAATAAGATTATAAAAGGAAATGAAAATAAGAATGTAGGAGGAGGAGTATTTTCAGAAATAGTTGTTAGCGTATGTATTGACAACTGATCTATGTACTTTGACATCATAATCTAATTAATGAAATGCAAAAGTAAAGTTATGTTATGAGTTATGACTCTTAGATTCTTTTAATTTCTTGGACTTTCTCGATTTTATTATATTATTATTACTGTATTATATTCCATATATATGATACTTATGTATATTTTATTGGAACATGAAATACAGTACTTGTTTGTGGGGAATATTGATTCCAAGTGATCAAGTAGGAATGGATAGTTACATTACAAGATTTCCTAGATTTTGTTTGTATATTACTTGACTCGAGGGTCTATCAGGAACAATCTGTCTATCTTCAAAAGTAGAAGCAAGGTTTTATACGCTTGTAAGATTATATACTACAATATATCCTCAAATTGGATGTATGTGTATTGAAAAAATAGTGTTGTGTGAGTAATCCTCATTGATTAGAAAAAAAATGTCCTCTTCAATCATTATATTAACACTAAAGAAAACGGGAAAGTCATCTTTACATTGTTGTATACTTGTATTTATATGTCATGGTTTTAATTAGGACTTTTGCTTTTCTCTACGTAATTTCTAGTTCAACTGCAAATTAAACTATAATGAGTTATTCCGTAGGTTTCTGTTTTGGGAGAAATTATCATTTGGAGATGAGTACACGATAATAATGTCATGTTAACAATTGCAGCCCAAACACAAAAACATTAATTAGAAATTCACAATTTACATGTTTTCCTAATTAATGCACATCTTGATAGTTGATAAGTAGTACTTATCAAACTTTGTAGTTTAGGATGGAAATTGCAAAATTATTTCAAATAAATCCTGTCAACAACACGATAGGAACACAAGTTCTCGATCTATTGATTTTGGTATGTGAGGAAACTATATTTGCGTGGCTTTTTACTTATTTTACGATGTTTGATAGGCAAGAAAATTAATATTATCCCAATAGAATTTTATGTAATACATATAAGAAAACAACAATGGGGAGGGGGATTGGGGTTGGTAAAGGTGTGGCGGATGAGAAGATGGTTAGTTTAATATGCTACATTACTATTTATGAAACTTGTTTTTCGAATTCATTTCTAGTAGTGTGTGGCATGACTTGGACAAGAGAAATACAAATATTTTAAATTGATACATGCTACATTTTATTTTATTTTAATCTATTTAGAAAAGAATATCGTACATAGTTATTTAAAAATAATGCAATTTTACAATTATTCAATATTTATAAATTCTTTTAAATCAGGATTTATTTTGTACTATAGAATTTGATATCCAGTCAAACCGCCACACAAATCGAGCCAATATGTAAATAGAAAATGTTGATAAAAAAAATAAAATGGATTTATTGGAAGACAACCTGACATAAGGGTCCAACTGAAAAGGATTAAATTGTCGGACGACTTTTTAATATTTTAGTCAACCCCACCCAAAGCCTTTTGACTTAAATAGAGTAATTATTTGTAGGCATTTATTTATTTTGGGTAAAAAAATAAAACTTAAAGATGAAAATACTATTGATTAATAAGACTTTTAAATGAAAATATTGTCTCATGTGAACGATAATAACGATGTCTCCAACATAGACTTTGCTTCCTTGGCCTTATTTCATGATTGATATTATTATTGAAACGACTAAGATAATATAAGTAAAAATTAAAGCATAGTCATATTGTTTTACTATTTATAAAAAATTATTGGTTGTAGTGTTTATATCCGACTATTCTTCGTTCGATTTCTATATTAAATCTATTTATGATCTTCGATTAAGGATGAAGAGATCTTATCCATTTCATTATCATTCTTGATTATAATATTGTTAACACTGAACAAAGTTATAATTTTTTTTATTATTACTTTGAACCTCAAATAAAGAAATTAAATAAGAGTAATTACAAGTTTTACCTAATTAATGGTGAGATAAAAAGAATGGGAGATGATTTTGATGATAAGCATATTTTTATTTCAGAAATTTTGAGATAGTATCATTTTTTTAACAATAAAATGCATGAATCACGAAACATATATTATATAATCACACGAAAACAGAAGGGGAAAAAATGTGTAGCCACAGACTACATGAGTTTCATATCATTAATTGACATTTTTTTCAAATTCATTTGCACGCTCTATACTCTAAAAGTCTAAATTATATTTGACTTGGGTTCAATAATAACGTAGAATACACGTGAATTAAATGTGTTACCAATATATGCCAAATCATTGACTAAAAGTATGCATACGGTATACAAGTATTGTTGAATAATATAAAAGAAAATTATATATTTAATTACACTTAGTTTGTACTATAAGTCTGATATATGAAAAAACTAGCCAATAAAAACAAATGAAGCTGAATTGATGAACTTAAAGACAAGTATGAATATATTGTTGGATATCAAAGACTGGACTCACCAACCATAGTCCATATAGGTAGCAAGCAATATCGAAGGTTTTTGCTTAAGCTTCAAGTAAACGATCGAACATATGTTGACCTTTTCTGATGAAAATAGTCAAAAAAAATATAAAAATTTGTATGAAAAATTTAAAAAACAATGATCGCAATGTTAATATTGTGGATAAATATCTTTTAATTTTCGGTTTTCAATGCTCCTCGACTACTGACTATTCCTCCGTTCACTTTTATTTTTTATATTTGAATTCAGTACGCTCATTAAGAATTAATAATTAATACTCCATGATTAATTTACTACACTATTCTTGTTAATTAATGTTTACATAGTATTATATTTTGGAAATAATTAGGAGAATAAGTATTAATTCTAAGAGTAAAACATAAAAATATTAATTATTCTTGATATACTAAAAGTGACAAGTAAAAATGAACAGAGGAGTAATAAACTATATTAAAAATCTTTTTGTCGGTTTGGACGCAATGACATCCTTTTCAAATCTCAATTTTTTTTTATCTGCTAAAATTGTTTACAGGTATGGAGATTGTTATTATTAATTTTTTAAAATGTAAAAAGGTCACTATTGTTTTAGTCCTCGCTTCCATCCTTTTTAGGGAGGATAAAAAATAAAAACTAAATGAAAATGCATAATATTTAGCTAGCGTTGGTTCCAAGTTTTTAAATATTCTTGGTAAATAATATTTGGGCCAAGTTTTTGGTGAAATTACATCATGTGTTTGGCCTCAAGTTTTCCCAAGAATATTTGACTATTTCAAAAAATATAATTTATATCCATAAGTTCTAAAAACTATTAAAAATACACATAAATTTGTATTATCTATTTATAGTGAATATGTTCCGTTAAAAAATAACCCTATAACATAATTGATAACAATCAACAACAAAAAAATAATAATATATGCAAGAGCAATACATTAATCGCATATTCAAACTTGTCATTGATTAGGTTATAATTTGAACCCATTAAAAACAAATTGTTCTTTTTTCTCAATTTTGTCACTCAAATTAGAATTTGAACTTTTCCGGAGGAGGTAGTAACAAACTATTCCTTTATATAATCTTCCCACATTCTACGAACAATCTCTTCCCTACAAGCTTTCATTTCTAGATCAGATGATAAAAAGACGAAACATTATTGTTACTCTGAGTCGATTGTTCGTTATCTTCATCAGATCCATATCATCACGTTCATGTTCATTGAATATTTCATCACTGCTTTGATTTTCACGTAAAAAATTATATTATACGACAAATGATATCGCATTCCTTTGTTATTTAATAGATAGACATGGTTAATATGGTTGGTCAACATGTTGTTTAATAGATAGAGGAGTAATCTAGTTATTTATTGATAGTAATAGATATGGTAGATAAATATTATGGATATTTTTTTATAAAATATAAAATTTTGGGGCAATATTTGAATTTTTAAAAATTCCCAAATTTTAAAACTTGGCCGAAAAACTAGTTTTTTTCTAGTATTTGACAACTTGGAATTCTTGGCAAATATATTTGCCAAGTTATGTAGCCAAACATACCATTAGCCAAGTTCTTCCCCAGTTTTATTTGGATCCAAACGGATCCTAAGGACAAATATAACGTATGAACGTTGATATTTTTCCTCGTATATATTAATTTGAAGTAATCATCAAATTCGCTTAAATTTTAACATTTAAAACCATGAATTTTAGACAAAACCAAAAATCGTCAAGTTATAAATGTGGTATTATCCGAGTTAGAAATAACATTAACCCGTGCATATTGAATGCTGAGAAATGATTCAAACAATCCGTTAACAACTTCAAAATTGTTGTCATGTTTATTAGGTCACGAATTAATATTTATCATAAAAATCTATCTAATATTAAATCCGAATACGAATGACACAAAATATTTCCCACATTTTCATTTGAAGTGTATTCAATTCGAATTCAAAATAGCAGCCCAAAATTCACTTCAATTCAAATCTTCACTATGATAAAAAAAATGTTATTTAGCAGCGACTTGAAATATGATAAAGTTTGTTGATCGAAAACACCGTATTTATAATACTTAAAAATCAAAAGGATATATCAAGTTCAACTTATTTTCTTTCTCACGTGTAGCTAGCTACTAAATTGAAGCATGATTTTCTCATAAGCAATTAGGATTGACTTGACTAAAATTAATCTACCTACCACACCAATTAAAAAAAGAAGTAAAACTCATAGTTTCATTGATTTCCTTGGTTTTTTGTTTTCCAAGCATTGAATTTTCTGTTTTTAATAATCTGAAAATGTTTTCAATTATCTCAAGGTTGTTTAATATATTTCTTGAAAACTTTTGTAGATTTGGTTTGTCAAAAATATAACGTGTATCCACATGCGAAATTGTATTTGATGGAAAACTATGATAGAACTAATATTAATTATATCATCAATTGAAAAAAGAAATAAAAACCAAAATATTGAATTTTGGAAAAGAAAAAAGAGTAAGAGAAATAAAGAGGAAGGAGCAACTCTTATTACATACCCCTCGTTATAAACGTGGATTATATATACCTCTATTGTTAAATAAATAACTCATATATATCATTTTTCTTTAACAGAAGTGAAAGAAAATATTGTTTTGAGCATGTGCATCACAATAAATAAAACTAACTGCGTGACAAAATTATTTACCTCTACCAATTTACAAAACTCGTCTATTGAAAAATTAAACTGCACAATTTTGTGCATTTGTACACCATTGTAGTGTAGCTCACATAATTATATACCCCGATGATATATAACAGTCTGAATAGTCGAATTACATTGTTGTATATTATTAAGGTATGTAACATGAGAATTATACATTTCAATGGAATACAATGTATATACTTGTTGGGCTGGATAAACTTCTATTGTTTTTGACATAAACAACACGAAATTGGGGGGTTATTTGCACTTTTGACCCTATTTTATGCTGGTCTTTAATTTCTATTTTTAATAAAAAATATTTTTTTCGCGGAGCATAAGTTCATATATTTATATTATAATATTCATAAGTTATGTCTGAGCATGACTTTAGTTATTAGAGAATACGTCCCACTAGGCAAATGTGTTTTCATGGCGAATCACTTTCGGCGCAACCCAAAGTTGGGTTGATTTGGGCTTAATATTTAACCTAAGCTAATACGTAAGACTTAATAGAATACATCGAATTGTTTTTTAAGTTTGACATGCTAGTTATTAGATATTGCAATAACAAAAGAATCTTTTTTGACTACTTTGTTTGATAATGAAAGAGTGAAGAGTCAAATAACATAAATTACGCTTATAAGCAAACATATACTAGTTAATTAGTTAACATAGTTATAGTTTGCCTTAATTACAATTCGCGATCTACTTTTAGCAATAATTTCGCGGCTCAGCTTTTTAGTTTTGATTCAGTAAACTCAATATAAAAAAAATAATTAAAAAGTCACATTTCATCTCAAAGATTTGTTCTGGTCTAGACTTGATTCTATGTATCAATCTCAAAAACTGTCACAAGTTATAAGTCTATCATTTACGTATGCTAGAACCAATAGTGATATTTTCTACAAACTTTGTTGAAATTGATCTTTTAATATGGCTATAAGGATTTGATTATCTATATACTTCATCTGACTAGTAAATCTTTATGGTAGATATATGTGAATTTTATCATTAATATATCACCTTATAATAATAAGAGGAATCCATGGTATGTATACATTTTTTTGATGGTTATGTCAATGAATTTTAGAGACACCTCATTTTTCATAAGAAAGTTATCCTTCTTAAAATTTATTGAGTGTTTTCGGACGTACTGTATGAGCTGGCTGAGGAACCATGTGTGATTGATTGATTATGTAGTGATATTTTTGCTTTTTGAGCCATAGGTTGAGGTACTACGGGTGGATAATCTCATAATTTAAAACTAGGTGTTTCAGATGAGCCTTATAGTAATTCATAATATCTGAAATCGTATTTAGATAGTAACATAACTCTTTCTAAACCACTAAAGATAGTCACCTACTATAATCAGTCTATCTATGTAATATTATAGAGAGATGTTTGACTCCATGCCCACTAGAGACCGTCACCTATAATGATCAGTTTATTTACGCAGAGTGCCGACTCAACAAAATTAGGGGCCTAAAACCAAACCTTAAAGAGGGGTCCTAATATTTTTTATAAAATAAATAAATTATCATATATATTTTTATTTAAAATCTACTTTTCTAGCATGTTTAGATGCGAAGTCATTAATTACTGTTTTATAATCGATTTGTTTTAGTAATTCCTTTTCAATTGATAATATAGCTAATCCATTCAATCTCTCTTGAGACATTGTTGATCTTAGATAACATTTTATCAATTTTAATTTCAAAAACTTCTTTCGACTGAGGCAACGATTACATGAATTGTTAACATTATTCTATAAGCAATATATGCATTAGGAAAAGATCATTATCTACTACTTGTATTATTTATCTTGATAATAACTAAAACAAGAATATATATACCTATGAACTAAGAATATCAACAACAAAAAATTTTCAAAAAAAACCTATAAAATAAAGTTAGAAACCTGGCTCACTAATTTGATAAGTTGATATAACAATATTGAAATAGAGTTGTGTTCCTTCAACAATTAGATTGCTTGTTGCACTTCTTGAGATTTTGAAGAAGACACCCAATAGCAAATTTTGTTCTTTTGTAACTTGTAGGCAACAGTAAATTAAAAAAATTGTAGGAGAGAGTCAATATTGAGAATAAAAATAATAAAATAGAGTATAAAAAGATGAGTATAAGGTAAATAATAATATAGGGTCATATTTTTAGGAGATAAATAAGGAAACACAATTTCCCACTTAAGGAAATTATTCCCAAAAAGTGTTCCATTCCCTTAGAAAAGTGGGAAAACTAATGTCATTTTGTTTTATTTTTATACTTCTTACATTTTCTTAAAAAATTTAAGTACAAAATATTTTTTTTAATAATATGTATAAGTATTTTTTCTTAAAAGATTGGGGCTTCCCAAAAATATGGGACCCCAAGCGATGGCTTTAGTGGCCTAGTGGTTAAGACAGCCCTGTCTAAGCAGTATTGTAGAGAGATGTTTCACTCCATGCATGATGCATGTGTCCGCTGAACAGTTCTGAAGTAGTAAGACGAGTGATGAAGGCGATGTAAGCAATATTGAATACCTTTTTCATGACTTCGGCTTTCCTTTGTCACATTAGGTAACTTGACTCATTTATATCGATGAAATGAAACAATATCGGCATTTCACGAATTCATGTTGTCCATGATTGTAGCTGAGTTAGTCCAGGTTTGTTATCAAGTTCCAGTTTCAATTTCTATTTGGAATTGCAATAATAAGGAACGAAAATTCCAATTGCAATCAATGTCTCAATGCTAGACTTGAAGCATGCGCGCTATTCTTAAATATTTAAATTGTTGAGTTGAAGTATAATGTTTTGGGCATTACTAGAAGTGAACACAGACTGAGTAGTTCCCTGAGACACTACATATTTGAAAGCAAAAAAAATCTTTACTGAAAATTACATTTCTATTGACAAATTTTTTTTACTATCTAAGTAATACAGGACTAAAGTAAAAATATAATTATTGTTGCCATCCATAGTAGGAACATTATACGGACCCATAATTTTATAGTAATATTTTTTTGTGATATGCCTTTTCAATTTGCAGATATCACACTAAAAGTTATAGTTCTTCTTGAACTTATGATGTTCACATATTTTTTAATACATGGCTATGTTATATTGTGTTGAACTAGTTGTTGGATTGGCCCATTACAATCATGAAGAGGCACCAAGTGCTTTCGGGCTCTTATTATTTATAAATTATAACCATATCATTTGTGGCCTTGCCCCTCAATTTGACGAGTTCGGTGTTAAAATGAGCACTTTCCAACAAATTAAACATAGACTAAAACAGACAGTTTGCCCGCAAATGGACGAACTATCCCTTAACTCTCCATTTGTTTCATTTCAAAATACAACATAAATATTTATTTTAGGTAGTTCGCTCATACAACACATTTTTTTTTTTACTTTTTATCATCCAATAGTACTAAAACTCAAAGTACACAAACTTTTCCCGTTGAAGTGTTTTTTTTTTTTTTTTGGGTTCCAATCTTTTGGCAATGTGCAGGGATATAATATTCAATTTAACTTTTTTTAGCATGTACAGTTGAACTTGAAAGGCCAAGAGATGTAGTTGTTAAAACTTAAAAGAGTCGCAACAATTATTATATTAGGAAATCTTTGAACCCATTATAACTTAAAAAGATTAATTTTTAAATTATAGAATTAAGTCATGTAGCTAGCAGTGATGCAACCACACTTGATATGACATCAATTTTGTTCCGAAGAATATTATTTATATTCATTAGACACAAGGAATATAATTAGCTAATGACGCTAACATTATAACTATCCAGTTTTTAGGTTTGCATATCCATCAAGTGACTCATTATGCTACCATTCCATGTTATGAAGACCCTCTTCTTTTGGGGGGGTGGGGGTGGTGGTATCTATGGAATTAGTTTATGGTTTGCTCAATTCAATAATTTATATTTATATATCAATTTATGTGACACACTTTATTCTGTAGTCTGTCTCAAATAAAATATCATATTTATATAAATGAAAATAATTTAACTTTAAAGTTTCCCTTTTTATCCTAATTGAAATTATTTATAGCTACGCAAATGGTCAATAATTGATTTAAGATATCACTTAAATTTAGACGGAAAGAGTATTAGAAATTCCAATGAATATATATAAATATTAAATTACAAGTAATATATGTTCAAAATTGCAAACTCATGAAATCTAAATCCTGAATTAGTTTATGTTTTTTCTTCACTTGTTATGACGTTTTGATAGACCCTACTATTGCTAATTTCTTTCTGTAATCAATAATTGCCCAAAAGCGTGTAGACTTTTAATTTAGAGACTAGAGAGAGAATGAAATCTCCTAATTAAATGGTGTACATGTAATTGAACAAAAAGTTAATGAACATATATAATGTTGAAGATTTTCAGAGCATTCACTATAATTATAAGTAATATATGTTCTCAAATGAGATTGATGATTAGACGTAAAATTAGTAGTTCTCTATAATTATAAGTAGTATATATATTATTTGATTCCTACTACTAATTAATTTATTAAGAATAATTAAACAAAAATACTTTCTACTTTTTAAAAATAAATAAATTTCTCAGATGATATGTCTAAACTAAAAGAATCACTTAAAATGAAATGGACGGAGTATAATATTAACAAAACTTTAATAAAATAGTGGGAAACATGACTAGCTCGTGTAGATTGTCTGGATTACGTAAACACCAAAAATAAAATAAAATAAGAAAACAAGTGAAGTAAAAAATCACTAACATGACTCATGCCCCCCCATGATGCAAGAATTGTGCATTATGTGTAGCTGTTTTTTTTTGTTTTTTGTTTTTTTTTATAAAATAAATTAAAGTACAAAAAATTATGTGGTGTTAGTTGAGTCATTTCCTAATACAATACATTGATAAATGGAGTAATAATATATAACATATCGTAGTACGTGATCTTTTGGAATACTACTTATTTCGTCATTTATATATATATATCATTCTTATGGCATGATAACATGCGTGTAACCGACAAATTCAGAATTCAAACATTATACGAAACATAAGAAAGAATGAATTCAATCAAACTAAAGAAAATTCGTCCTAAATTCGTTAATACTAATGAAAAACATATTTTTATGATCAGAAAAGGAAGTATAACGTGCATGGTTACTTTGATTCAAACATGCATATTGTGGCAATTTGACAAGTCAGCCTTATTATCTCTTTGGAGACTTTTTTGACCAATTAACTTAGTTGGGAATGACATGACAAAACTGATTACATGCGTTTGTTAATCTACTTAATATAGGAAAAGGAAATAACAACAACAATGGTAGAAAGGTAAGTACTTATTCATCCTTATTAATCAGATGTCTCGGTTCAAATTCTCTTGGGTACGAAGTTACCTTTATTTATTAGGAAGCATTTTATTTTTTAATGTAAAATTTTCTGATGTGAATTTAAATTTAATCGGATTTCAATATTGTACCGAACAAACCGACAAAAGAAAGAAGTTTGTCCTTTTATTTTTGCAGATGGACCAAAACCAAGATAGGCATGTATTGGAAAGAAATACTAGCCCATTGCCGTATATCAGATGATTTGTCACGTATCGTAGCTCACGTGACATATTTTATTTTTTCGAATCTTTCGAAATGAAAATTGAAATCGTCTATAAGAAAAAACATGGGTTGATTTGGCATCAAAAGGGACAGGACGTAGTACTCCACTAGACAAGGATATATCACATATACGTGAAAAATTAGAAATTTCGCAATCTTAACATACTCTTATTTCAAAAGTAAAAACAAACAAATAATAAAAATAAATAATTTAAATTTAAGATTACGTTTTACTCTTAATAAAATGATTTATAGTCATATAAATGTTTAAAATTTATTTTAAATCATAAATATTTTTAAAATTATATTATTATTTTTCTTAAATTTTATGCTCAGACTAACAATATCACATAAATTACGACGCATGGAGTAATAGTTTTGTGAGCCCCGTTGCTTTTGTCCACAAATGCCGCCCAAACATTCTGCTGACACATAATTGAATCATTCTTAACTCAACTTGGCCACACCATGAGTAGCAATATGTTTGAGTTCTTAAATTTGAAGAAACTTATCAATATGCTTATCATAATTAATTAGCTGCCTTTGAAAAAAAAAAAAACACGTAATAAAATTAAAATTGTCACTCTTTTCTTTTGAATGTACACAAATGCACAAATAAAACACCTTTAATCTACAGAAAGAAAAAGAAAGATTAATAAGTCACCCTCAATCCAATCTAGCAAGAAAGATTTTTCAGTAAACTTGTCTGCCTTAATTAAGAAAACTAATTTCTTGACAACGTGTGACACTAATTTGTGAAAGGACAAATTCACTTTTATCTTCTTTCCTTTTTCCCTTTCTGACTCAATTAATTCAAAATTGTGTATGATAGGTCCACTAAAAAGTAAAAAAAAACTTGTTACGGAGAGGTTCCACGTAAGATTCAAATTCAAAACTTTAAGATAAGAATAGATCATTTCCGTGATAAAATTTTAGTTTTATATAATATTATGATATTAAATTAGATCTCAACCATCGATCTCATCATGTTAATCTGCCTAAAAAGAATCAATATATAATTCGAATCCTCCAGTATTTTTATTCTCGATGTTGATCACATATAGGTTATATTCTGACCACAATTTACTACAAAGTGAAGCAATAAATAAATGTATAAATAGCTATACAAGTAAAAGAATCAATTATTAAAAGCTTAAAAAGTGGAAAAAGCCGACTTATATATCCATTTACGTGACAATTTCAAAAGATAAAGTGTAAAATCGTGATGGTTACCTTACCATATATCATATCCCCTTTTTTTTAAAAATAAAATATTGATTTTTTTCGAAATATGAAGAGAATTTTCAGTAACAATATTTAATTTAATGGCACACAGTACGATAAATAAATCGTACACCAAGCGATCATGTCTTCCCATTTATTTATTTATTTTTAAGAGAAAAAAAAAAGATTATCGTGAATAGTAAAAGTTGGATGCATAGACAACAAAAAGATTGTGTAAATTTCAACAATATTCCTCCATCAACACTTTATCTCCGACATGATTTACAATATTACACAAATCTTCCCGATTTCTCAAATTTTTTTCAAACAAAAGTTATGGGAAAATCCAACATATGTACTTATAAAAAAGGAAGATTAATAGAAATAATGTTGGCACCAAGATTAAATTAAAACATGGAACACCAAAAGTGACATGTTACATCACACAAACTATAGGGTAATTAATCTTTCTTCACTTTGTTCTCAATGGCTAACACTTTGTTTTCTAAAGTCATATATCATAATGGTGGGGTACATTGCTTAAAGTAAAGATAAGAAAAAAGTGACATTCAGCACACTTTGAATCTGGACCTCTATTTATATTTATATATATGGTCCAAACTTTTAGATGGGTAATTTCACTTTCATAGAAGCCTGCGATCAAAGATTTATCTATACCATCTTCAACATAATTAAATACACCAACCTTGGTGGAGTGAACATACTTCTTGGGTTCGAGTCCCTCTAAGTATAAAATTATCTTTGTTAGAAAGCGTTTATCCTTACATCAAGATTTTTTTTGCGAATCCAAATTTAGTGAAACTCCTCTCCTCTGTAGAAAAGAAAAAAAAAACATAATTAAATACAAGTTTGCTACTATTTCCTCTTAAACAAAACAAAAATACGAGAATACCCATCATTGACTAATTGACAAGAATATGTCATAAAGTTACAACATAGTGAGGTTTATTGATAATAACATTTTTTTAAGAAAATCACATGTTTATAGAATAATTAAAATCGAATAAAACAACCCAATGGCTTAATTTTCATGTGAAATGAAGCGTGACTAGCACCAAATTTTGTTTTTCTGAAAAAGATAAAAGAATTACAAGAGTATGCACCTGTAAAATTTGTCTTACTATCTTGTACTTGTAACAAATAATATTAAGTAGGAACATGGGGAATTAGAGAGATGGAAAACTTACATATATAAAGCAACTTGCCAGCAAATCATTCTTTGTACTAAATAATTAACAATCTATTTTGTCCCTCCCTAATAAAATTAGGCTACTTTGGTTCCTAGCATAAGGAACATAATTATCAAAAAATTAATCCTGAATTTCAAACTTGAAGATGAATTATAAATTGGTCCAAACGCTACAATTTCAAAACTATAATCTCAGAATAACTTAGTCGACGAACTAAACGACCTTAAGAGTTCCCCATAGCTCCAAGAATAGAGTGCACACAATGAGCATTTCTCTGTAAGAATTTATAAGCAAAAGAAGGTAGCAAAACTCTTATTTAATTCTCTATACACAATTTCTTAATTCTGAAAAGACAAATATGATGGCATGATCATTGTGTATTCACAATGGATTTTCTCTGTTCTTGAATGTTAGTCTCGGTTCATGCTAATAGAATATAACCCAAGACCAACTCAAAAACAACAAGAACGGAGAGCTATGTATATATAATATATATGATTCCATTCGTTCTCCGAACCAATTTAACAGATAACACATGAATTAGGATTCTCTTCCATGCTGTGGTGAACCTGGTAGTATGTTTGTGCGGGAGGAGGATAATATGGACGATAAGGCATAGCTTGCATATGAGGAGGAGGAGGATAGTATGGCCGATAAGGCGGTACCATGCCAACCACAGATTGATTATAACCTTGATGATGTGGGAATGGCATTGGCATTGGCATTGGTTGTGGCTGTGGTTCTGCCTTCTTCTCTCCATCCTTTTTGGGCTCGTCTTTCTTATTTTCGTCCTTCTTACCTTCTTCTTCCTTCTTACCCTCCTCTTTCTTTCCTTCCTCCTTTGGAGCGTCTTCTTTCTTGCCCTCACCCTCCTTCTTAGCCTCCTCTTTCTTGGCCTCTTCTTTCTTTGGTTCCTGTTTCTTCTCCGGCTCTTTGGCCGGTCCTACTGAGATTATGTGCGCTGGCCAAAATTTCCGTAGTTTGCTCACTACACTCACTGGATCAACTGTTCCGATGATGGTTAATTTCTTACCTTTCATATCCATTGAGATTTCATCAATTCCTGCAACATCTCATCATAACATCCACTGATTAGTCTCATTTTAAATATTTATTTAAGATATCACAGCAAATAGCTGAATCAAATTCAAGAAACCGTCACCAATTCTACCAAAGAAAAAAAAGATAAGGATTTTAGGGACTTCAACTAACTGAATTTTCGCTTATATTGGAAACAAAGTTATGGAACACCTTTGTCACCAGATTTTAACTGTTACAGCACAACCATCATGATTTGGTTAATTCTATAGCAAATCATTATTCTCCAAAAAGCATTAGGCCATTACAGTAGATTGAATTGACCACTACTGAAAATAATGCAGCAATTGAAGTTGATAGAATAACTACTCATGGTATGATTTCTTAGGACAATATTATTATAGGTAGTGCTTTCGTAATCATCACCAAAAAAGGAAAAAAAAAACTTTAAAATGTAAAATATATACATACAACAACACAGCTAGAGTAATCCCACAAGTGCCGATACACTCTCGACTCAACGAAAACCACTCATCTTCTCATAGAAAGAAGCTGGAGGTTGAAATGGAGGACAGCTTACATGTAGTGGACCCCACTTGACGTGGCGCCACATCAGAATCAATGAAAAAATTGACTTCTCTTTTTCTTTTCAATTAGTTGAAAGTAGAATCCAATTTGGAGACTATTGGTAGTGAATGGCTTAGTACCTAATCCAAGTTGGAGAACTACCATCTTCAGTATTAGATCCTCCTAATCCTTTAACAATGACTCACCACCAACTCAATTGATCACCCAAACTAAATTCTTTTCCTTTTTGCTAAAGATATACATGTTCACATCAAAAGAATTACTTGTAGTCGTTAAACCGGTATGCCTATACTTATTTTCATTTATTTTTATTCACATACATATCGATTATATTTTTCGTGTCAAATGACACTACTTCCATAATATTAAGGGCCCGTTTGGCCATGTGATATGAAATCATAATATGAAATCCCCACAGCTCTTTTAAAATGTCCACAGACTATGTCTTTGCCACTTGTACGACATGCCCGCTTGCTCGAACTCTTTAAAAATGTCCACATTCATATCGGATTATCAAAAAGTAGTGCATTTTTGAAGAATCTAACCTGCGAGTGACAACATTTTTAGAGTATTCCAGCAACATAACCCGTAGGCAACCATCGATAATTCGAAATATCCTATCACCAGTTTTAACTTTTAAATTGCAAAATAAATTAATTGGAAACACTCCCCCACCCCACACACCATTTTAGCTTGAAATTCTGATAGATGAAAAAATGCAAGAAAAATAACATTTTTTCAGTACCTGGAAGAGCAGAGACCGTCTTCAAGGCCTTGCGCTTGTCTCTTACATCATGCACCTCCAAATTCAAGATAAATTTCTGCAGAAAAAAAGTGAAAAAATAAAATCATTTTCCTGCAAAATAAAAAATTAAAAACAGTACCAGCAAAACAGAGCAAACAAATCAAAATACAAAAGAATCAACCACCGACAAAATCAAGAAGAAAAAAAAAACTCCAAAGAATCAATAAAACCCCAAAAAATCCGACACCCAAAAGTAAATTCAAAGCAAAAGTTATGCATCTTGTGAAATATTCCAAAAGTGGAATAACAAAAAAGGCAAAATCAGATAAGGGTATAAATAATTTATCAGAGATACCTTCATCTTGCAGTCAGAATCAAAACCCAGAAGAAAAAAAGTTGTAGAGAGAGAAAGAGAAGAAGCTAGAAAATGGTGAAGAGGTAGTGAATAGAAAGAGAGACAGAAACCGAATATATGGTTTTCTAATTAGTTCAATTGAGGATTTGACGGTAGAAAAGGAACCCAAATAGAGAAAAATTTCCGAATCAGAACAAAAATGCAGAATAAGAGAGAGAAAATAGAAAAGGGGTTATGGGGTATGGGCTATGGTGTTGTTATATATTTGGAGCTACAGAGAAGAAAGGTGATAACAGTGGCAATTTGTGGGGGGGGGGGGGGGGGGGGGGGGGC
>JAJONR010006040.1:0-57444 GCA_029582245.1 Solanum etuberosum | reverse complement strand
CCCTTTCCTCCGGAGCTGCCAGAGTTGAGAGGTTTGTTAGCTTTTGTCGTATATATTTTTATGGGTAGGCTGGGGCCCTGTCCCGCCAATCTTTACCATTCTTAGAGGCTTGCAGACTAGTGTGTGGGGTGTATAGCTACGTTATGGCCATGCAGGCCTAGTTTGTTGGTTTGCTGAAGCTTGTTAGATGTTTGATGTATTGTCTTGATATATACCTGCTTTCAGGTTTTGTATAGAGATCATGGTGGCCTCGACGGCTCAATCTGGACTTTTATGCTAGTTGGCTATTTCTTTATATGAACTCTTAGGAGTAGCTGTTTCTTTTATAGATCTGTTGACAGGGGTCTTGCCGGCCGAAGGCTTAATTTTAAGCTGAGATATACTTGTTTGTTTTCTTGATTGCGTGTGGCTGCCATGCGCTAGTTGTAAATGGTGCAGCAAGGTCAGCTCGGGCGTGAGTTTTGGCATTAAGAGCCAGTTGCGGCCCTTGAGTTTGGGGCGTGACAATATCGAAAGATGATTATCGTCATTGAAGATGACCTAGCCTAATAATGAATGTTCATCACTACAGAGCAACAAAATTACCTCTATGTGACATCGATTTTCAATCCCCGCATCCATTGATTTCTTGTTAAATCTTGAATTCTTCAAAATTTTAGTTTAGTTGTGACAATCGATAACCAAATCTTTTATTAAATGGTGGAATGATCCACTTACTTGCTTTAAATATTACAAATGAATGAGTTTGCAATCCAATTTTTTTGATAGAAATTCTTTACGATATACCATTCTCTGTGGGATTCGACCCCGATTCTTAGTTGGGTATTTATATTGACTACAATCGCTGCCCCTTTTAATTGGTTTTTAGGAGGACATTTGAGCGTTAAAAAAATGGAGCCGCTTCCGGAGAGTGGTGGTTGAGAATTCTATTTGAGAAATTAGTTTGTAAATTCATTTAGTTGTAGTAGATTGTTGTTTTGTATTGTTATTGGCTTATTTGTAGTCTAATACAATGAGTGACCATGGTAGTGAAAACGATAGTCACTATGGTAAAAACGACAACATTAGTGATTTAAATGATATGCATATAAATATAATTCAAACCACGAGAGTCATCCAGATACCTCCCACGGCTGGGAGGAATGTGTTTCACATAGCTGGAACAATGCTACAATTGCTCCAACTCAAGAGAAATTTTGGGGGCCTAGCTCATGAGGATCCTCATGAAAACCTTAGGAATTTTATAGAGGTAAGTGGACCATTTGTGTTCAAGAATATCTCTCAAGAGTCTGTAAGGTTGAGGTTATTCCCGTTCTCTTTAATGGGAGAAGCTATAAGATGGTTGGTAGAATCGAAAATAGATCACTTCGTGGGAGGAGTTGAATGATGCTTTCTTAGAGGGATTCTTTCCACCCTTGAAGATGGTTAAACTTCGAATCCAGATCCAAAATTTCAAGCGCATTGGAGGTGAACCTCTATATGAAACTTGAATGAGGTTCAAGAAACTACTTTTGCAATGTCCGACACATGGTGTTTCAGATAATTTGCTGCTGCAATACTTCTATTGCAGCCTTGATTCAGTTAATAAAGGTGTGGCTGATCAGTTAGTCCAAGGTGGATTAATGAGACAACAGTATAATATGACTGCTTTGTTGCTAGATGACATGACCAAAGTGAACCGAGCGTGGGATACTAGAGAAGACCAAGTGTCTACTCTACAACTGAGTTTGAGCAAACAGAAAATCGATAAGGACAATGAAAGAGATGAAAACATGGACAAAATAATGACCCAACTCGATTTGTTGTCTAAACATGTCATGGGAGGTGGACTTAAATCGGTGAATGCGGTTGGAACCAACAGTGGGTTGTGTCTGGATGATGCCAATTTTGAGGTATTACACAATGAAGAAGTTCAGTATTTGGGAAACCAAATGGGGGGTTCTCACACCAATTATCAACTAAAAGGTGGGAACCAAGGTTGGAACAAGGATAGAGATAGTGGTTGGAAAGATTGGCGAGGTGGAAATGGAAGAGATAGGGAGGCTGACAAAGATAGATATATTCCTCTCCATAATTGTCAATGACCAAAAAATCCAGTTGGGAAAGAAGGAAGCCGAATCGAGGAAATGCTCACAAAGATCTTCAATAAGGTTGAAGGATCTGATAAAGTGTTCAAGACTTGAAAAATGACTTCTCCACTTTATCTCAAATGGTGATCTCTCATTGTAACACCTCACAATTCTACTTTTAGAATTCGAATCGATTGTCGTAAGTGCATCAAATTGGGTCGAGTTATACACTACTTTTACATATATGTTAAAGTCCATTCCAAAGTATTAGAAGTGCTTTGGATGTGAGTTAAGGTCATTATGAACCTTTATCATAAAATCGAGTTGAGAGGTTCTCTAACGATTAAGTTTTCCGTGTAAGTTAATTCAAGGATCAAATTCAATCAATCATACCTCATAACATATGAAGAGTTTTGTGACTTAATACCAATCATATGACGGCTTTGAAGTCTTCTTTCAACCGGTTTTGACCGTTCTTCAATCCAAATTATATGCTAAAAGTTATACCCATTTTTTGGGCACTATGTAAACTGTGCGAACCGACGTGCGAAGTGGACTTCCGCCGTGAGGCCGCACGACAAGGTCAGTGCTACTGTTAAGTTTGCGTGAAGTGTCGCGCGAACTAAGCTTCAGCTGCGCGACCGCGCATGTTACTTCAGAATTTTTTTAGTTTTCTCTACTTTTCACGTTTTAGGAAGGGTGTTTATGTCTTTTCCTCATCCCAAAACACCAACCCATGACTATTAACCTTCCCCAAAATACAAAGTCAATCAATTTTTATTACTTCAACGCTCCCATTCTCAAAAAGTTCTACGCTCAAGAACTTCAAGAAACACTAAGGCTAGGATTCATCTTCTAAGGTTTTCTTCAGAATTCGTCATTAAGGTATGTAAGACTATTCATTGTGTTGGACTAGTTCATACTCACACCCTACATCTCAATTCAGTCAGTAAAAGTTTAATACATAGTTATATCCTTAGTTTTGAGAATTCTTGATAATGAATTATATTATTTATTGTATGCTCTGAGTCCTTGATCATGAGTTGTTATATATATTATTATACATTAAGATCATTGAGTTGTTATTCATGTTTCTATTCCACATGAACCCTAGTTGATGATATATTTTTGAAAGCCTTTGTACATTTATTTTCATGTATTGATTTTAAAATTTTAAAGTGAGTTCACGAGTATTTTAAAGTATCTTTTGAGAAGAAGTTGAGGGAACAGAACATGGAAAAAATGAGGAAAATAAATTTCTGAAGTGAAGTGTGGTTTACGGGTCCCATCTACGGGCGATAGGGGCTTTTACGGGCCGTACATGGCAACCGTAGGAAGTGAGAAAAATAATTTTCTAAAATCAAGTCCCAGTATTCTTTTTGCGGTTCACCAGGACGGTCTGTGAACCATTGTACGAATCGTAGGTAGGTCTCGTAGGTGAGTGCTAGAGTTAGAAAAATTTTAAGGGGGTAAAGTTGGGTTCTAAACGGACCGTAGGAAGACCTATAAGCCATACTTGGGTTCTGTCAAAAGTTGGTCCAAAATAATAGTGTTTAAACCTGTCTATAGTTGACCAGTATAGTTCGTAGAAGGACCTACGGACCGTAGGTGAGGCTCGACAGTATTTTTAAAGGGCTTTTGGGTCTTTTCCTAAATGATTTAACTTGAAACTATATCGTTTTACCTACTACCCTAAGCCCTATATAAATGTTTTAAACCCCAAATTTACCCATTTTCAACTCATTCTCCTAAATTTCTTAAACCTGACCAAATTCATCCTCTCTATTCTCTCAAGTCTAAGGAAGAAGAAGAGTTAGGGTTCCATTCAAGTCTCCAAATTCTCCATTTTCTTGGGCTTAAAGGATCAAGGTATGTGTGTATTCACCCATGGAGTCCTTTTCTCCGTGGGGTCCCTAAGTATTTCAATTTCCCAATTCAAGTTTCAATTGATCAAATTAGGGTTTCAATTCAATGAATGTGAGTTTCATTCAATTATGATCAATTATGACTAATTAAGTCTTCTAATGCTTTATTTGATTTTAATCTATGATATTTAGTTGAAAATGCATTTATCCATGCCTAATTTATGTTTTTCAATCATGATTCTATGATGAACCTATGAACTATGAAGTTATGAAGATATGCATATTTTCATTAAGTTATTGTAAATGAAATGATGATGCTTTGAAAGGAAAATATTAACGTTAATGTGAAAGGATTTCTCACTTACTATGATGATCATGATTGTGAAAGGTATTTCTCACAAATGAATTCACATTGGTGAAAGGTTTTCTCATCTATGTTGAATTATGTTTAAGGCGTTATTCAATGTTTTGATCTTAAAATATGTTGATTGGTATTGATCATTGCCTTTCCTATGTTAAAATGATATTTGAATTTTATCCATTCCATTGAGATTTAGACTTAGAACTGAGAGGGCTTTGAGGTGGATGCTCAAATAGGGTAGTCTCTAGTAGCAACCTCTAGTCTCAAACTATCTGCCCCCGTAGGATTGTCTTGATTAACCTAGCTAGTGGATCCACTTTAGCAAATGATGATATGTACAGATTCTACCTTGGCAAGTAGTTTTCCCTTTTTTTCGATATGAGGGATATACCAGATTTCATGATATAGCTCTTATGGTCTTATTGTCGATTAAACCTAATATCCCACAAAATGACTATGTATTCTTCAAAGCTTTTCTTATGTCCTTTATGTTAAAATACTTGACCATGCTTTCATGATTCTAATGTCATCTCTTCTTTAAAGCTTTTAAATGCCCTATTATGATCATGCCTACTCGTTTTAAGTTACTTATATTGGCCTGCCTATGTTTATGCATATTGCCTCATACTTAGTACATTTCATGTACTAGTGCATACTTGTGACTACATTGTTTCGCTAATGTAAGGTCCGACACTCCTATTCTCCATACTCGTGGCTAGTAGATTCGTTTTTGCTTTTGAAGATTGGTGAGTCCTCATGATCCGAGGGCCAAGAGTCTTTTATTTCTTTCATGTCATTTCCATTTCCGACTTTGTATGTGATTTATGGGTTATGTCCCAATCACTTTCCTTATAATGTAATAGATGGCTTCAAGACTTATGTTTAGACTTTCGCTTTTGTCAAACTCTTTTGTATGAAAT
Source organism: Solanum etuberosum (assembly GCA_029582245.1). Lineage (NCBI taxonomy): Eukaryota > Viridiplantae > Streptophyta > Magnoliopsida > Solanales > Solanaceae > Solanum > Solanum etuberosum. Next base: position 52,229 of record JAJONR010006040.1, on the reverse strand, counting down.
GTTACCTTTTAAACTCTTTTATTTCTATTATCTTGTATGATGTATGCTAAGTGGCTTGTGTAGGGCCTCTCGGGGTCTTATACACCATGTCACCTCTAGGGTGTACTTTGGGTCGTGACAAACACAAATGGTTCCAAAAGTACTATTTTCACATTGAGAAAAGAACTACGATTCATGATTAATATGATAGTCGAGTGTGCCATCGATGTTTAAGCAGTATGGCATCTAGATATGCCATCAATGTTTATGCGGTATGATTTTGCGAGTCATCAATAATCAGATCACAATATGATTTTAACAGAAAAGTATAAAGAGTTTTCAAACAGATTTAGTACAACTTCAATTACCTTTTATAAAGGTCCTTTTGAGTAATTATCTCAACCCATTGAGTATTTTAAATGAGTATGTAGTTATATGTTTTGGGAGTAGAATTGAGCACCGATTAGGATGAGAGTTCAGATAACTCATAACCCCATAAACCGCGTAGTCAGGGCGGGATAGGATTGTACCGATATTCGGGCGACTCTTTACTACCTCTAAGAATGCCTATTAGATGGATTCATGAGTAAAGTTGTGTCTTATACCCCGACAAGGTATGAGGCGGCTCTAGAAACATGTGTAAGATGTTGTATCATCACGAGGCTCATAGTGATGGTTATCGGTTAGAGAAACTCCTCAGTAAAGTAAAGTAAAGTAAAGTATATTTTTATATATCCATTTCAGTTTAGTATTTACTATTATTGCATTCCTACAGTAAAAACTTAAATGATTTTCATCATGATTTATTCTATATTTCTGTTGAGTTACTTTTAGACTTTCAGTCCAGTTATTTGTCATATTCAACCCTATTACATACTCGTACATTCAATGTTTAGATGTCATTCGACCTGCATCATTTCATGATGCTGATTAAGGTACTTAGGATCATCAACATGAGTTCCATTGAGATCACATCATACACTTGTTAGCTTTTAGTGAGGCCTCCTTGCTTTTAGAGGACTCTAGTTTTATGATTTGTTAGTATTAGCACTTTGAGGTGTCATGGGTCGTCCCAGCACCTATCTTTATACACTAGAGGCTTCATAGATAGACACTCTTGGTTAGTTTTGTAGTATTCAGTTACAAATGTTTTATTTAAAATTTTATGTTTAATACTTAGTATTTTTAGATAACTTTGAGATTTAATAAACTTTTTTGATTTACACTTCACTTTTGATCTTGTGTATGCTTGAGTTAGTCTTCCTCTTAGTAGTCAGCCAGGACATGGGTTCACTTGGGGACCAACAATGGTTCTTGAGTGTCGGCCACTTCCTGGGTGTAGGCTCGGCGCATGACAAACTTGGTATTAGAGCATTTAGTTCAAGTGTCCTAATGTGTCTATGAAGCCATGCTAGTGAGTATTTTACATCAGCATGCAGTTATATGTTTTGGGAGTAGAATTGAGCACCAATTTGGGTGAGAGTTTAGATAACTCATAACCCAATAAACCACGTAGCGAGCGTGGGATAGGATTGTACTGACATTTGGGCGACTCCTCACTACCTATAAGAAGGCCTATTAGATGGATCCATGAGTAAAGTTGCGTTCTATACCCTGACAAGGTATAGGGTGTCTCTGGTAACGTGGGTAAGACATTGTATCATAACGAGACTCATAGTGATAGTTGTCGGTTAAAGAAATTCCCTAGTAAAGTAAAGTAATGTATATTTTTATATATACATTTCAGTTCAGTGTTTACTATTATTGCATTCCTATAGTAAAATCTTAAATGATTTTCATCATGATTTATACTATATTTCAGTTGAGTTACTCTTATCCTTTTAGTCCAGTTATTTTTCTTATTAAGCTCTATTATATACTCGTACATTCAATGTACTGATGTCATTGGAACTGCATCATTTAACGGTGTAGATTAAGGTACCTAGGATCATCAACATGAGTTCTATTGAGATCACATCATCCACTTGTCATCTTTTGGTGAGGCATCCTTGCTTTTGGAGGACTCTAGTTTTATGATTTGTTAGTAGTAGCGCTTTGAGGTATCGTGGGTCTTGTTCGGACACCTATCTTTATACATTAGAGGCTTCATAGATAGACAGTCTTGGTTAGTTTTGTAGTATTCAATTTCAGATGTTTTATTTAAAACTTTATGTTTAATACTCAGTATTTTTAGATAAATTTGAGATTTAATAAACTCTTTTGAAATAATTCTTCTCTTTTGATGCTTGTGTATGGTTGAGTTAGTCTTCCTCTTAGTATTCAGCCAGGATAGGGGTTCACTTGGGGACCAAAATTATTCTTGAGTGTCGGCCACTTCCTGGGTGTAGGCTCGGCGCATGACAAACTTGGTATTAGAGCATTTAGTTCAAGTTTCCTAATGTATCTATGAAGCCATGCCAGTGAGTATTTTACATGAGCATGTAGTTATATGTTTTGGGAGTAGAATTGAGCACCGATTTAGGTGAGAGTTTAGATAACTCATAACCCCATAAATCACGTAGAGAGCATGGGGTAGGATGTACGGACATTCGGGCGACTCTTCATTGCCTGTAAGAAGGCCTATTATATGGATCCATGAGGAAAGTTATGTTCTATACCCCGACAAGGTATAAGGCGTCTCTAGTAACGTGAGTAAGACATTGTATCATAACGAGGCTCATAGTGATAGTTGTCGGTTAGAGAAACTCCCTAGTAAAGTAAGGTAATGTATATTTTTATATATACATTTTAGTTCAGTGTTTACTATTATTGCATTCCTATAGTAAAATCTTAAATGATTTTCATCATGATTTATACTATATTTCAGTTGAGTTACTCTTAGCCTTTCAGTCCAGTTATTTGGCTTATTCAGCTCTATTACATACTCGTACATTCAATGTACTGATGTCATTCGAACTACATCGTTTAATGGCGTAGATTAAGGTACTTAGGATCATCAACAAGAGTTCTATTGAGATCACATCATCCACTTGTCAGCTTTTGGTGAGACATCCTTGCTTTTAGAGGACTCTAGTTTTATTATTTGTTAGTAGTAGCGCTTTGAGGTGTCGTGAGTTTTGTCTGGACACATATCCTTATACAATAGAGACTTCATAGATAGACAGTCCTTGTTAGTTTTGTAGTATTCAATTTCAAATGTTTTATTTAAAACTTTATGTTTAATACTTAGTATTTTTAGATAACTTTGAGATTTAATAAATTCTTTTTAAATAGTTCTTCACTTTTGATGCTTATGTATGGTTGAGTTACTCTTCCACTTAGTAGTCAGCCAGAACAAGGTTTCTCTTGGTGTCCTACGATGGTTCTTGAGTGTCGGTAACATTCAGGTTGTAGGCTCGGGTCATGACACTCATTCGGTATCTATCCAAGGTAAAAAGGAACATTGCCTAGTGATACCATCCCAAATCCCAAGAATGAATGTTAAGAAATGAAAACTATGTCGTGCCACGATGTTAAATAACATGCTTCTTGGGAGGCAACCCAAGTTCTTACTTTTGTTTTTATTGCTTTCAATAACGTGTGTTGTGAGTGCAAGTTGATAAGAAGTTGAAAGGTTGAAAAGGGACCAATAGGTTTGGCGATGCCAAATCCAAAACGGCGATACGCCAATGGTGTTGTGCAAAATTATTCTTGTTCGCTTTCTGAGCTTTAACATGTGGAAAAATGTACTATCAATTTTGTCGATCAAAGCTCCAAAAGGCGATCCGCCAAAGTACACTATGTGGACTTTATCGGGTCCGCCAAATCAGCCTTTATGTTTGGTATTCGTTTAGGAATGTTCGATATGGTTAAACTCTAATTGGGGATTCTCCGAACACATTCGACGATGTTAGTCATGACGGCTGAACGGGCTCGATATAAAAATACCAAGGGTCTATTCAAATTCAAAAAACAAAACCTTTGATATCTTCAAACCTTTGATATCTTCAAAACTTTTCCTTTCATTTCTGTTGCATATCATTATTTGAGTGTTGGTGAGTCCTTTGTGCGTGATTTTGAAATTCGAGGAGTTCTTCTTCTTGATTTTATTGTTAACCCAACCCCATTTCCCTGCCATTCTCGAGTTGTGCTTCTTCTTAAGGTTGGTTTTTTATTTTTGTTGAGAATTTTGCGCTTTAAATTGCAATATGGGTATAGGCTTGAAGCCATTTGTTTATTTTGATTGTTAGATTTCATTGGGCAGCCTTGTATTCTGCATATTGAATTATGCCATGATCTTATTGCCTTTGTTGTGCCTATAAATTTTTAATCTTGAATATGTTGGTTAAATTGCGAAATTGAACTGGTATATTTGATGGGTCTGAGCTTAATTTGATGTGGATGAAGTCTGAGAAACCCGGTGTTGACCCGATTGCATGATTTTTCCCAATGATAGTCAAAGTGATGACTTTCTTAAGGGAAAATCACTAATATGAGCAGTACTTTGCAATATATGCGGAAATATGAGTACTCATGGGTAGATGAGCAAGTTGGGAAACTGGTTTTTGTTGCGTATGTTGGGTTTAGCTGCAAAAATTAGGCACTGGGCTGAACACTTCCTTTTCGGTGAGCTTGTCTTAGCTCAAAAAGGAGGTTAGGCGAATCGTCGATTAAGCCCCAGATCACCCTCTTAAGTGAATATATGACCTTAGGTACAGTCCTATTCGGCAGGCTTATCTTCATTCGTCGAACCCACTTGGTGAATCGCCTAGTGGGAGAGAAAATCATATTTAAGGCCCATTTCTTTGCATTTTACACTGTCACTCCTGCTGGACTTGTCTTAGCCCGCCGAAACCAACTTGGCAAATCACCGAGTTGGAATTGAATCCACCCTTTGTGCCTGATTCATGAGATATTTGCTACTGTATGATTCGGTGAGCTCGTCGGAGCTCACTTATTCTTTTAGGCGATCTGCCTTCCCGTTAGACGAGCCTCATGATAGTTATTGAACTATGTTCTAAATGAGTTTGATTTCAACTAACCTTCCCCGCTCCTATGATTGAATGTGTGCTTTGTAGATTATGGAATGAACAAAAGGAAAACATGTCGTGAAATATCACATAGAGTCAGACAACAACTTTCCTCTTCCTTCTTCTCTGAAGAAAAACAAGGGCATATCTATTAATGAGCCTTCGGAGGCCCCTCGTGCCCAACAAACCAATCCATAGACTCCTTCTAGTGGGGGTAAGAAACCCCAAAAACACATTGTCAAGAAGTAGGTGAATATTCTCTCCAAGATAGTGTCGCCTCCATAAGATCCAACCCCTGCCTCTCGTGTTCTCCTGATCATAGCTCCAAGGGCCTTACATAGGCTCAAGGTAGATAGAGAACAGACTATTTTGGAGGAATGTAGGATCTTGATTGTTGGAGTCATGAGAGACTACCCTGCTTTATGGGAAGTTATCAAATTTCATAAGTTTGAGCAGTTCACAAAGCTCAGACAAACCTCAGATAAACCTATGTACCGAAGTGGGTTAGGGAGTTCTACGACGCCTATGCTTACCCTGCCCAAGAAAAGAAAGGTCACTATCTAGAAGCCCATTGATGAAGTGGAAATACGTCGTAAGAAAGTGCCTTGTGATGCTTGAACAATTAATGAAGTCCTTGGTACCAAAAGTAACTTACATGATAGATTTCAACTCTGATTGAAGTTCAAATCGGATGCCCACAATAGTGGGGTGTATAATCAATCAGATTGAATTCAATATCGGGTCGATCATTGTTGAGGAGATTCTTATGAGGGATAGGTAAGAGCATATATCTCTCTCATTCCCTGTTCTTATTACTCAACTGTGCGAAAGAGCAAGAGTTTCCTTTCGGGGGAAATCTGATATATGGATCATACCGGCCTCCTCCAACGACATTCAGAGGATTGAGGCTGAATATTTATGAGACGATGCGGCTCAGAGAAAGCCGCCACCACCAGATACTACGCCCGTAGTAGATTTCACTACTCTAGTATTAGAGGCCAACACACGTGCTTCTTCTGTGGAGTATGCAGGTATATCTACATCTTCTACTGTGCCTTCGGTTTCCACTACTCCTACTAGTACTATGTCTATTGTTGTTGCTGCTAGGCGTATCCACTCTCCTAGTACATGTTCCCCCTTGACCTAGGCCATGATATATAAGATAGGTTGCCTTGCTCGATCGTTAGATGTTAGAGCTGCGAAGGTTGAGATGGACATGCTTGGGCTTATTGATAAAGCTATTGAGTAGGACTTAGCTCCGTTGAGGGATAGGGTATCTAGGTTTGAGGTGCTGATGGAGAGACATGGTGTGAGGCTGGACAACCTCACCGCTAGATTAGAGGCCCAAGAGAAGGTTGAGGGTAGTTCTGGTCCACTAGACACCATGAGGGGTGAGTTTGCTTCTTTGCAAGCTGATATGATTCAGCTGCAGTCCACAGACCTCTCGATGCTATGGGGAGAGGTTCACTTACCAGATGCACCCACCTCTGAGCCACTGGTGATGCCTAGCAGTGAGCCTACTTCTAGTGTGCAACCTGAGTTAGTCGTGAAAGTTGATGATCTTGCTGATGTGGATGTTAAGAGGGACGATGATGATTTGACCAATGAGACAAATGAGGAGGATCCAAGCAGTGAGAAGCATGAGATTGCATAGAATCTCACAGAGCTGCAGGAGACTAATGAGGTCATTGTTCAGGCGACCCAAAAGAGGTCCCTTAGGGAGTCTTTAGCGGTTGGTAATAGTGAAGTCTCTTTAGACTCCACCATTCTTCCGAGTATGGTGATGGGCATTGATGCCTAAGTTGATACTACTTTGCAGCCTCCGGTGATTCTATTGCCGGGAAATGATGCCCCGGATGATGCTTCCCGTACGGAGACTCCAGATGAGAGTGCTCCACAGGCATAGCCTATTAGGGGGACCCTCTTACTCAACCTCCTGTACTTTTTATCTTTGCATTGAGGACACTACTTTTTTTTTTGGTGGGGTGAGGGCCTTTGAGCTAATATTCCCCTTTTTGCTTTCTATTTAGTTATTTTTATTATTGGATGATTGTATTAGTCTACTTTTGTTTATATTGTAGTGTTTTCTTTTGGTTGAATGTATTTTTTTTGTCTTTGTCGCTCTCTCTCAATTTTGCAACCTCCATGAGTTTTGAAAATCATGCAATACTTGAAATTTCATTAATAATGATTCGAGGATTGATTATGTTCAATATCGATGTCTTGAATAATACTCATGATGAGTATGATGTATAGTTTTGGTGTTGCGAGAATGAAATCGATGCGTTTGCGCTTTTGAACGATCTCTTTGAATCTTTTGTTGACTTGTTGCGTTTTGATGTGAGCCTTATAATGAACATCGCACATACACTTTTGATCTTTTTAGGATGTGCTAAATGAGTGTATTTGGAAGTGCCATGTGTGGTAAGGTCTTACTTGAAATCATATGTGTGGAGTCCTAGGATTTGCCTTGTTTGTCTAATTGTCTAAATCTTGGTAATGCAAGGCGTGATCTTGGGCAATAATTCAAAGAGGGAACCAAAATGTCCATAATCTTTTGTGACTACCTTATGAGGGTGTGCATCTATTTTGATATCATTTGAGCCTAACCCATTTGATGGCAAAATCAAAAGTAAGCCTCTTGAGCCAAATTATCCCTATCTTATCACCTAAAATCCTTTCTAAAGCATTGTTTTGTTTGAATAGCCAGCTTAGGTAAAAAACCTAAGTTGGGGGGGGGGGTATGTAAAGGACGGAGGAAGGAACGTCAAGTGAAGGACAAAGAAAAATGAAATAAGACTCAACTTTGAAGTTTGTTACAAAAAGAAGGAACCCCTCCTTATAAAAAAAGTTGTTGTAATGAAAATGCTTTGGAAATATGGAAATGAAAAAGAGAAGTGATGAAATAAAGGGGATTTCAAATGAATTGAGGGAAAAGTCAAAGTTTGAGTTTTCAAATGAAAAAGAATGAAAAGAACTTGAGAAGAGGTGAAGATGATTGCAACAATGCTTTGAAAATATGAAGTCACCGAACCAAATTGACCATACCTTTACCCTCAGTCCTATTACAAGCGTTAAACATCCTTGAGATCTTGCATGAACTAGGTCGTGTGATGATTGTAAAATATGGGAAAACCTATGGGACAAAGCTTGCATGTATTTCTTTTGAAAGAGTGAGAGTTGCATTGATTCCTTATTTCTTTATTGATTTTCTTTGTGAGAGCATGAAATCGTTCTTGATGTGAGGGCACTTGAATGCATTTGTTGAAACATGGTCTTGCATTAGAGAAGAAGCTAAAGTGAGCTTGAGCTTGTGTGGAAACCAACTAGTCATTACTTAAAGCTTTTTTTTTATCATGATTGAGTGTAACATGTTGTTGAGAATACTCTTGTAATGACACTTGCATGTTAGCTCTCATTTGATACTGTTGTAAACACCCTTATTGAGCTAATTGTGTTCTTGATTTACTTGAGGACAAGCAAAAGTTTAAGTTGGGGTGTTGATGAGTGGTAGATTTACACTCATTTGAGGTTTATTTAGCTCAATAATTAGTTTTCTCAATGCCTAATTTTTTTCTATTATGATAATATCTTGATGATTTGGAGCTATGATAGCTAATGGACAAGGCAAGGATGAATGTTTGAAAGAATGACCAAAAATGCAAAAAGAGTGAAAACTATACATTGATGATCGCCAAACAAGAAAGTGGGATCGCCTAGTGAGCATGAACTCGCCTAAATGGACAGTGCACAACACTTGGTCCTATAGAGATAGGTCAGCGACTCCAAATGAAAAGGCGACTCGCCGATTGAGAAAGATGACCTTGATGATCATCGTTGAAACTGACAGTGCAATGAGAAAAATTAAAGCCTCAAAAGGAAAACGAAACGTGAAAGGCAGACTCAAAAGAGCTCATCAACTGAGGTTAAACACTTGAAGCCTAGAGCAAGAAAAGACGAGCTGATGCTCAATTGGCGATTCACCGAATGAGCTCGGTGAGTCCGAATATTGTCGCCGAATGAGACGCGCATTGAGATTTTGGCCCAAATTTTGAAAAACTATAAAAAGCCCAATGGAGAGTTCAAAATAGAGATTTTGGAGAGTTTCGAATATTTTGAGTTTTAAGAGAAACACTTGACCCTTGTGAAGAACATTTTCTAGCTTTTGGGGTTTTCAACTTTGTTCTTGAATTTAGCAAATTGAAGTTGAATCCAAAGTGGGTTTACTTGTAATTTGCTTAATTTTATGTAACCGATGATTGCTTTCATGGAAGGTATATTTTCTTTGCTTTTGTTGATGGGTGGCTAAAACCACAAGATATAGGGGTGTAATCATGGGGTTGAGTGTTGATTTATTATAGTGGTGATTCAGCATAGATTCTACATCTGGAAACTAGTATTGTGTTATGCTCTGTTTTGTTGTCGTTCATACATGAATTTGGGCTAATTAACATGGGTTAATTTATGGGTTAAGGTTGTAAATTTATTTCCTACTTCCGTTCTCTGGTCGATGCTTGAAAGAGATTGATTGGAGTGGGTAATTAGTCCAATACTAGAAATTTAGGTTTGATGTATGTAACTTGCTTGAAAATAGAGGTTATGGATCAGATCTATTTGCCCTATTTCTACATCGAAAGAGAATATAGAGGAAGCTATTGGGTTGTTTAGATTGGTATATAGATGAGATCGAAAGGAGATTCTATGATAGATGCTTTGAGATCGAAATATGATTAGCTTCATTGAAAATGACCTAGCATATTCATTAATGTTCATCACTATAGAGCAGCACAATTACCCCTAGGTGACATCGTTTTCCAATCCCGACATTCCTAGATTGCTTGTTAACTCTTGAACTCTCTGAAATTTTAGTTTAATTATGACAATTGATAACCAAATCTTTTATTAAATTGGTGGAATCATCCACCCACTTGTTTTAACTATGACAAATGAATGGGTTTACAATCTAAATTTCTTGATAGAAATTCTCTACGATATACCATTCTCGGTGGGCTTCGACCCTGACTCTTAGTTGAGTGTTTTTATTGACTACGACCGATGTCCCTTTTAATTTGTTTTAATGAGGACATTTGAGTGTTACCAATTATATGTTAGAATCACTAGAAAATTATTGAGTATTGATGCGCCCAAATTACACCTCCTTAAAGAAGTATAATGCGATTGTTGTCACATATAGAACCCAACTAGGTTGGGGTCGAATCCCACAGGGAATACAACAAGAACTAAGCCGTATGCGGTTATTTACTATTAGACTCTTACTTCTAGAGGAATTGGGGTGGGGGGCTGGGGTTGAGTGAATTGGAATGTTTTTCAGAGATAATATCTCAGATGGTCACCCAACTTTGAATAGTTCACTTAAAAAGCCACTCAATTTTGAATAGTTTTACTTAGAAAGTCACTCAACTTTGTTTTATAACTCAAAAGTCACTCAAGTATTGTCATTACACTTAGAAAGTCAATCAACTATTGATATTTTACTTAGAAAGTCACCCAACTAATTTAAATAATTTCTTCATTAAATTTTGTTAAATACAATTTTTGTTTTAAACTGTTTTTTTAACAGAAAGATGCTCATTTTAATTATTTTATTAATTTTTGTTGAATACAATTTTTTAACAACTATTTTCTTAAAAAATAATAAAAGATTGCTATATGCTACTGTGCGTTTTTTATAATTACTCCTTAATTACTTCCGTTCAATTCCAATCTTCTTTTTTTTGTATCATTTTTCAGCATATTTAATTCGTCTATGCTGATGTACATTTTTTAAAAAAAAAATTGCAAGTTAAATAATTGGAGTGAGTCAATAAGATAATTAAAATAGACATTTTATTATTTGTTAAAAAATTAGCTTAAAATAAAAATTAGATTTCAATAAGGTTTATTGAATAAATTTTTTAAATTTGTTGGATGACTTTCTAAATGAAATACCAATAGTTGAGTGACTTTCTAAGTGAAATACCAATAGTTGAGTGACTTTTGAGTTATAAAACAAAATTGAGTGACTTTCCAAGTGAATAACTCAAAGTTGAGTGACCATCTGAGATATTAACTCATGTTTTTCAATGTCAATTTGTAACTAGTAACTCGCAGTAATATTACTTAAAATGAGAATTTATAGAGAGGAAAATCATGATTGTGTTCACCAAGATTGTTTGCCTTAATCAGGTTAATATAAAATTGCACTTCATAATGTTAGTATTTTAGCTTATCAAACTCATATTACATTTAATTGTTTCTCAACCAAATTAAATGCATTTCACTTATATTCTCTCGAACTAAAAGTGTTTAACTCAATTCAAAGATATACTCAGAGTTGATTAATCTTGTCACAACATTAACCATTAGACAAGTTCAGAGTCTCGAATCCTCGTTACTAACTCTTTTTCCAAGACTTACACTTTTTTACTCAAATAAGTCAAATATATGTCATATTATAATATTTGCAACAATTAGAAATCTATTAATATGAAAGAGTTAATATGGTATACAATCACAATACACAGTTCGTTCCATAACCTTTTTAAATCAAGTTGTCATGGATACCACAACTCTTGATTGTGGGGTTTAGCCACTCATGGTAATTGAACTAAAGAATATAATTGCATTTATTGAATAAAAAATTACTTATAAAAGTTAAGACAATCACAAGCTTTGATTTCAAATACCGACGAAAACTATCAATAAAAACTCGTTCAAGCATACATTGTTCTTCGCTAAAAGCAAGATAATAAAGTAAAACCTAAAACATACAATATATAGTCCCAGGAAATTTGAAATTTAAAATCAGAAAGCTGGCCCTTCGAAGTGCGTCTGACGATTTGCCTGTCACTGGACCTGACGGCCCATTAGAAGTGTGGCAGTCTGTTAGTCCTATCGTCAAGGCTCTCTTTGACCGTACTTAGTTTCAATTTGCTTCCTTTCCCGCTTTGACTGATTTCTTGTCTAACCCAGTAGAAAAAATATAAAAAAATACTACCATTTCTTAAGAACTAACATTAATTCATAGTTGAAAGCATCAAATGTACCTTCTAATGTCGACACATCAAACAAGCTTACCTTGATTAGGAAGGAAGAACTCTTGATGGACTTGATCAAAATTTATGTTTTAAACCCTAGAATTGAGTTCTTGATTCACTAGAAATTGAAGGATGATTTGATGTTAGAATCTTGTATAAAATTTAGGATTTATGTTGTAAGATCATAGAGAATTCTTACCTAGACTTATTAGGATTGAAGGGAGCTCTTGGGGGTTTTTGGGGTCGACCGAAGAGTGAAAACTAAAAAAAAAAAAACAACACAAAATGGCATTTTTATACAATTTGGAAAACTGATATATGTATGGTATACAATAATATATGGATGGTATACAATGATATATGAGTCATATACAATGATATATGAATCATATACAGTGATATACATGTCTTACATTGATACCACAAGTCATGGTATGACTCTTGATTGTCTGGGTCGAATTTAGGGCTCATTGAAGTTTTCCTCGGGTCAAATTACGAACCGTACTCTCAACATACAAGTCGCACTAAGGATACCACGAGTCATAATGATGAAAGTTTCAAACTGGAGCGTCTCTGGTAAAACTCATAAATTTTTAGTCTGTACTTGGATATACAAATGGTTGGTAGCGCTAGAAAGAAGAATCAAATACTCTTAATTTGATGGGTAATGGGTGACATAACTCTTCATAATTCAAGAGATATTCTTATTTTAAGATGACCCTTATATTATCTCACACAAAAACTTAATCGGTAGAGAATCTTTTAACTCGACTTAGTGAAAGATGTTCCTTATGACCCTAATTCACATCCAGTATACTTCCCACACTTAGATAGCACCTCTGCATCATTGGAAAATCATATGATATAGCTCAATACACATATGAATTATTTAGATCTTAACGTAGAAAGTTTTGGGATGTTAACATATCTCCCCCTTGGGATCATTTATCCTCGAATAAAGTCAAACTAAGAGAAGAAAAAAAAAAGAACGTCTCATCTATACTTTCTAAATTGAACTTATTATCAAAGGCATAACTGCGCATAAAAAGACACAAGGAACAAACATAAGCATAGAAACTAAAACACTCAACTATATGGTATAGGTGTTGAATCTGCAAGTGAAAGGACTATTACTTCAAACATTCTCATCAGAATTTCTCATAAAATTCTAGGAAAAAAATTACACACATGATTTGTGAGATATATTTGAATATGCAGAACTAACATTGTCTGAGTATCTTAGTCTACAACATGGATTTATAACGCATGAATGATATAGATTTGAACATAAGTTACACTCTATCTGAAACGATTTGACATGAAATATGGGTACTTTGGGCATAAAGTAAGAATATGATTTTTATGCCTTAAGTGATATGATTAATAGCTTTTAAGCTTAGCAACACTTCTCAACTATGCTCCTCCTTCTAAATACTACACTTCGTTATTTGTAACTTATAGTTCCCACAAGGGTATATGTGACTACTCTTACCAAGGGCTTAGTCTAATGGCATGCTCTTACCGTATTTAAGGCTAACTTGGAGTCACAAGGTGCTACATATAAGATGATCATACTAATACAAACTACGAGATTCATGCTCTATACGTCTATAGGGACCTTCATCCCGATAATTTTACTTCTTCTTACCACCTCATTCAACAAACCTCGAGTTCTAATCAAGGAGCCCCTAATGTACTATGCATTCATCCTCAAGTTATCAACATCATACTCAAGTCTATCACCACAACCAATCCATGGACTTCTAGGTAACTAATTCTTCTAAGGATTTTCCGCCTTCCTATCATCTCTACAAAAACTGAAAATTCATGAATTACTAAAAAGAGACACACTAGATATCCTCATCTAACTACTATATATAACCAAGCCTAAACTTGATCTTCCCTCACACTAAAAACCTTACGTGGAATAAACATATTATTATATTCAGCATAGGTTCTTTCTACGCTCTTATCTATACCAACACTCAACTACTATTAACACCACTATCAAAACTGAAAGATGATCTATAACACTCGAAAAATTGCTAATCAAAGATTTGAACTATTCTTTGTATGCATATAGACTCGTACCGATGATTCTTAATTAATTATTTATGTGCATTTATGGTTTATTAACTAGTGTAGGAAGTGTACTGAAGTAACTTAGAGTCATTAGGGACCTCTAGCACTAAGACAAGTTCAAAGTTTTTCTTACTCGCAAAGTTTTTCCATGAAATCATGCAAGGGTCCTCTTCAAATGACCATATCTCACAAAATATGAGGAGTTAGGTGGCCCATACCTACTAAATTATAGCACTATGGTTCTTCCTTTCAACGCCACCAAGTTCGCATCAATACGAATCTAGAATAAAAGGTTATGACTTTTTTACTAGAGACACCCCACTCTAAGAATTTTGTGCTATGTTTCCACGAACTGGAAACTACTAGCCGGGAAATCATTTACGGCAGTGCTTCTAGCTTGTGGAGTTGGATCACAGTCTCATAATTCTTTCCTGAATTTTATGGAACCAATCCACGAGTTGTGGATCATTCTATGGGCCGTAAAAGATCCGTAGACCATGTATACCACCCGCATATAATTTATATCAGTTGTATATTTAATTTTTCCAGATTTCATAAAAACTGCATCTTGAGTTTCTTTTCTCACTTTCACCCTTGGTTGACCCCAATAGCCCCCAAGATATCTCTTCAACCCTAAAAAATCTTGTTAAGTATTCCCCATCATCTTACAACATAAATCCTAGAATTTCTACAAGATTTTAACATCAAATTGTCCTCCTATCTCTAGTGAAATCAAGAACTCAATTCTAGGGTTCAAGACTTGATTTATAAGCAATTCCATCAAGAGTTCTTCCCTTCAAAATTAAGGTAAGCATACTCTTGCACTTTTCTAGTGATTCTAACATATGACTATGTATCTTAAGCAAGAATCTACCATCAAAACGTAGTATTTTCAAGATAAATTATTTCAAGGTTCAAGAATACACTTTTATTATTCTCCTTCAACATTTGGTTTCTTCGTCAAGATTTGTGGAGATTTTAAGGTATATAATACTATCATAGTGAGGAACTTAGTTCTTCCTCACGCCCAATATCTACAGTTTCAGTTAGAAATATTAAAACTGGGATTTTTACTCAAAGTCCATGATTTTCTAATTCTTCTATTTTGAATGTGTTCTTTGTTGATTATATTGCTTATATAATTATACTCTACATTGTTGAGGATGCTTGATACATTTAGGGTTTATGTTATTCTACCACATGATCCCTTCTTAACTAAAGTTACTTGAAAACTCTGTCATAATATTTCATATGCATTATTTTCATGAGTAAAATAAGTTTTAAGACTTAAGCAGAATCTTTCAAGAAAGTATATTTTGCTTCAAATGCATTATTTTAGAAGAGTTTTAAAAAAACATATTGTTTTTTCAAGTACATTATTTAAGAAGAGTTTGAAGAAAGTATATTTAGCTTTAAGTGCATTATTTAAGAAGTGCTTCAAAAAAGTATATTTTGCATCAAGATGCATATTTTCAGAAAGATAGCATAACCCATTTTTAGAAAAGAAAGTATGTTTTGTTTGAGGAAAACATACTTCAATTTTTAGAAAGCAAAGTCATGTTTTTCAAAAAAGCATAGTCAAGTTCTAAAGTTCAGTTCTAAAGAAATATTAGTTGAACATTGATTCAAAGCAACAAATTTTAGGTTTTGCCCTATAGTGGGATACTCGCTAAAGAAGAATATCTTTACAGTTATCGAACACCAATGTATGTTTTGGGACTAGTATTGATCATCGAGTTAGGGAAGGTTCAGATAATCCCAACCCCAAAACTATGCCACCAACGTAGGATAGGATCGTGTTGTTGGTTTGGGCGACTCCTCAGAAACCCTAGATAAGGGCTCAGAGATTGGATATTAATTCAGTTCGTCTTTTACCCTATCAAGGTATAGAATGACTCTAGAAGTATGGGAAAGACAACATATCATCACGATGCTCAAAGTGATGGTTGTTAGTTTGACAAACTCCGAAAGAAAAGTAAAGTTGTATTATTTTCAATATTTTTTTATTATTGCATAGATTTGGTTTTAAAGTTTTTTTGTCGAAGAACATATACATATTATACTATTTAGTTGACCTTGTTTCAGTCTATATCTAGAGTTACTCATTCAACTCTGTATGTTCAATTTTAGTAGATGTTTCACTCATCTATTTTACTTACCATCTATACATGTACTGACGCCATTCTACGGTGCATTGTTTTATGATTTAGATTCAAGTACTCACGATAGTAGACTCATCATTAGGACCAATTTTATCCTACTTTGGTGAGACCTCCTTTCTTTTAGAGGACTTCAGTTTATTTATCGTATTAGTAGTTGACATATGTTGTTTGTAGAGTATTAAGGTAGTATTGTGTCTTATCCCGGTAACCTATCCTTAGTATATTAGAAACTTCATATACGAGTCAGTCGAGTTATAACTTTCAACATTTTTTTACAAACATAGATAAATTATTTAGATTTTCAAATCTTTAGATAAATTATTTGAGTTTGTTTCTAAAGTTCTTGCATTCTCATCTTTTCAAAGCTTCCGCATATGTGTTATAACATTTAGTATAGTAGTAAGCCATTACAAGGGTGTAAGCCATTACAAGGGTTTTCTTTGGATAAAAAATGGTTCTGAGTATTGGTCATGCCCAAGCTGTAGGCTTGGGGGTATGATAAGCTTGGTATCTGAGCATAGAGTTCATGTATTCTAGGGAGTCTATGAAGCCATGTCAATATGATCTTATTTATAAATGTGAGGGCACCATTTCTATAAATAAGGGACTAAAGACAATTAGAAAACTTTTCCTTTCTCTCATATTCTAGATCGTGCAACAGGGCAGTCCCTTAAGAAATTATGCAAATTCATGCGTTTCTCCAATTCCTCTGACTATGCCTCATCTTTGAGGTGGTATAAATAATAAATCTCATATCCTTGTCGAGGAGGAACTCTCAGATAAAACCACTAAAAATTAAAAAGACTGCATAAGGGCTCGAGAGGAGTCTATTAGTATGTTTAACCTTATTTGTTTTGAAAGAATGCATCTTTTTTTTCCATATAAATCGTGTATTTAAGACAAAGTGAGATGAGATCTAAGATTCCTTTCTATAATTTTTTTTTATAGATGATATCTTTAAAGAGGGAAATATGTTTTAGAGATACTTGGGTAATGTTGTCATCCGAAAGATAGTGTGATTTACGATGTTATGTGCCATAAGTAGTAGTATCACCCAGAGTTAGAAGTATGTATTTAGAAGTATAGTAACCTAAAAGAGTGTAAATAATGATTGAAGTATGTAGTTGTAGTCATATACACATTAAGTCATTAGTGAGATTACATGCCCTTATGTGTTGGTAAAGACTAAAGAGTAATAAGTTTTGTGTGAATTCCATGATAAAATATAGAGAAGGAGTCACTGGTTAAAATAAATTAGTATATACTTGAACTAGGAAAGGATTTTACGATAATATTCCATTGTGTTAGTAAAGATCAAGTATAAGTTTAGAAAGCGAAGGACAAAGTAGTCAAAGTTGACAGATATAGGTTATACCTTTTGTGATTTTGATGGGAGAGCGTCGTGATATTTGAAGGGTTATGAATCTCATTAGGCAAATGATATTTAATGAATGGGGAATTATCACTATGATTGTGAAAGAAAATATGGTGATAGACTATGAGATAAAGATTGACTATTTTGTAAAGAGGTTTTAGAGGACTAGAGTTTATTCATTTTCTCTAATAGTTGTAAGTTAGTGTAGTATGTGAGAAGTTGTTATCCGTATTTAGTACTAGACACTAATCTTGAATTTGGATGATCACCATGATAAAAAAGGATTGCATTATGAGGGTGATAATGTTAGTTTTAAAATTTGAACTAGTAGGCTTGACATAATGTATGCAAGCAATAAATTTAGATGTTAATATGCAATGAATATGAAGTACAAATATGGTATATGTGACCCCTAGATAAAAATAGTGAATTGTGGCTAAGTCATTAGGTAAAGAAGAACCTTAACATATGTACCCAAGATAATATAATACATCATCGTATGAGGCTCTAAGCTTAAAATTTGCTATGTGTGCCTAATTAGTAACGTTCAGATGCCAATGTGGAGTAGACTGATGTAAGCATTATATAGTTTCTTTAAGAATTGGGATGAAGGGGTTATAGAGAGATGATGATGAGCCCCTTAATATAGTACAAGTTTCTTTCGATTAGGTAGATATATGAGCTTAGAATAGTGGTGTTAGTAGGCTAATTAAAAGAGGCCAAGCTATTAGGAGTTAGAGAAAGCGACATTTTGCACTACTAAGAGTGGAGGTTATAAAAATATGAATATAAAAGCAGGAAGAACTTAAGAGAAGTATCATAGAAAGAAATCCTAGAATGAATCTTAGTATCTGATGACATGGAGAATTTAGTATTCATGAGATTAGGATTGCCTGATTGTTAGAGTAAAGTGAATATAGGCTAATTTAGAGAATATGAAATAAATTCACAAACTTAGAATGTCGGCTTCAGACCTAAGGGGGAGATGATAGGGTGAGGAACTAAGTCAAGTCTTGAAAATCAGATAGTAATGTGTTCAAAAAGAGTTATGATGATATAACAATTCATTCCTACTCTAGCAGTGTTATTCCCATGATCTATGCTCATGCACTTTATATATATTCATGACTATGCTCAGGTTCTAAAACAAGAAGCAAAGATTTCAACACAATGATCCCAATCTTACTTCATGAAATTGAAAATTTACAGCCCTATGCTATATGAATCATGATATATACAAAAATGTTTCACAGTATGCTCAGTCCCATGAACTCATGATATACCCTTCATGGCTAGCAAAATCACGCTTCATCATTCATATTCTCAGATCATTTTTGTTGAATGATTCGTGCTTACAATCTATTTGATCTAACCCCTTCAAATGGTCCTCTTTTAGTTTTGATAACAATGTTGATAATAACTAATCATTGGTTTATATGAGAGGGTAAACGATTCTTATTGTGAAGATCATATCATGCTTATTCCATGTATGTTTTTATATGTATGGAGGAAAAAATCAAAAGGCTTGGTTATATGTAGCTAGATTAGAATAATTGATGTATTTCTTGTAGTAATTCATGAAATTTTAGTTCGTATAGATAAAAGAGGAAATTCGTAAAGAATTGATTACCTAGAAGTCCATGAAGTGGTTATAGTAATAGGCTAAAATAGGGTATTGATATATATATATATATATATATATATGTGTGTGTGTGTGTGTGTGTGTGTGTGTGTGGATAAAGAAATAACGCTCCTTAATTAGAAATCAAGGTTTGTTGAACGAGTTTGTAAGAAGAAGTAGTATTCTTGGGACAATAGTCTCTACAGAGGTATATAACATGAATTTCGTAGTTTAGACTATTATGATAATCTTCTTTGTAGAACCTTGTGACTTCAAATTAGGTTTTAACATGATAAGAGGATGCACTTAAACTCAGACCTTTGAAGAAGTAGACACATGTACCTTTGTGGGATTTATATGCCGGAACTAATTAATTGTGGTATTTATAAGGATGAGCGTAGTTGAAAACTATTTTTTAAGTCTAAAATCTATTAGTCGTATCGCCTAAGGCATAGTAGTCATATTCCCATTTAATGCCCAATGTATCCATGTTTTCTGTCAAATAGCTTCACATAGAGTATGACTTATGTTCTAATCTATATCATTCATGCTTTATGAATCCATGTGAGATGACTCAGATACTTAGACTACATTAGTGATTTATATCCAGATGTCTCACATGAATCATGCCCTTGATTCTTTTTCCAAAAGGTTATGAGAAATTTTGATGAGAACGTTTGAGGTGATAGCCTTATTCCTATTGTGAGCGCTCGTGTCATGCATGCTCTAGTTGAGCATAAAATTTTCAATATAAACTAGTTCCATCTACGTTAATGGGAAAGTTCATAAGTCATACGAATAATAAGAGTAGATCTTTTTTATCATAGAGCAACTTGAACATCATTCGAGGAGAATGATCCCAAGGGGGAGTTATTTTAGCACCCTAAAAATTTCTAAGCTGAGACCTGAACTATTCTTTGTATGCATATAGACTCCTACGGGATGATTCTTAGTTATTTATGTGTGTTACAGCTCATTAGTAAGTATAGAAAGTGTGTCTGAAGTTATTTAGGGTCATTAGGGACCTCTACCACTAAGTCGGGTTCAAAGTTTTTCTTACTTGCAAAGTTTTTCCATTAAAAATCATGCAAAATTCAACTTCAAACAATCATATCTCTCAAAATCTAAAATTTTAGGTAGCCCATAACATATCAAATTAAAGGACTATGAGTCTTCTTTTTAATCCCACCAAGTTTGCATCGATTCGAGTTCGAAGTAAGAACTAATGAGCATTTTACTACAAACACTCCTGTTTGAGAATTTTGTTCCCAATTTCCACGAATTGAAAACTACGATTGTGAAACCATTTACGGGTCGTGGCTTAAGCTTGTAAAATTGGATAAGAGGCTTAAAATTATTTCTTGAATTCAACGTAACTAATTCATGAGTCGTGGATCATTTTATAAGTCGTAAAAGGTCTGTAGACCATATATATCAGTTATATATCATGTATATCAAATTTTCTTGATTTCATAAAAATGCTATTTTGAGTTTTTTTTCATCACTTTTCACCCCTTGGTCGACTCTAACAGCCCCCAAGAGCTCTCTTCAACATTATTAAGTATTCTAAAATAGATCCTAGAATTTCAACAAGTTTTTAACATAAAATCATCCTCCTGTATCTAGTGAAAGAACTCAATTATAGGGGTTCAAGACTTGATTTTTAAGCAATTCCAACGAGAGTTCTTCCTTCCAAAATCACGGTATGCATACTCTCTCAATTTTCTAGTGATACTAATATACCATTATTGTCACCCAAGAGTACCCCGTAGACGTGATATGGGACATAGAATCCTGAGAGACTCTAAACGAACCACTTGACAAAGCATGACACTAAGATAGCAACATAATTGAAAGAATCATGAAAGCAGAATACAAGTCTCAAAAACTCAACTCAATATGATACCAAAATCATAGTACAAAGACTATAAATGCGGAATAGACTATGTCTAACAACAAGCCTCTAATATATAATAAGTGACTAGGACAAGCCGTGACTCACTTGAACAATCTGAAACAAAAGTAAGTCTAAAATGACATAAAAAAAACATATGTGGTATGCCCCCGAACCATGAGGACTCACCAATCCAAGCAACACTGATAGAATCCAATACTAACATGACTGTGTGATGGGCGTCTGAACCTATATTATAAAATAATATAGGGACAAGAGATGTATGCAGTCAGTACTCAGAATATACTGAATATGGGGAAGAGTGCGTGAGTAAAAGATAATAGCATGATAAGTCCAAAATATGATAATGCAATGACCAAGTAAACATAACATAAATTTGATCGTATAATTTCATAAAACAAGGTACAAGGTCATGTATTCTTCTTTAAATCATAATCATAACATAAGTCTTTGGGAAATTCATAAAGCTTTATGGGAGATACTATCAACCGACATAAACCATGTGAGCTATAATATGGAGTTCAATGTACTACTTTCATACTAAAAAAAGAGTGTCCTACTTGCCAAGGTAGGTACCATAATCATGAGCAAAAGTGGATCTACTAGCTAATGTCGAACGGGATATACCTATGGGGACATGTAGTTCTAGGACCTGGGTAATATTTGCTAGTCCAACTCAGTGCTAAGTAAACTCCCAATGAAAAATATGCATAAGCACAACATATTCATAGTCTTTGAAATGGTAAGAATCTAGTAATAAAAAATCACTCATAAACATCATAAGAATAACTCCTTTAAAATTATGATTTCAAAACATATTCATAAGAGACACTTTAATCGAAAGCATCTAAATCATGAAAGTCTTTTTGTAGTAAAAGGGGCACTTCAATCGGAAGTAGCCAAATCATATCAGTCTTTCATCATATGAAGTGCTTCAATCGGAAGCCTCAATATTCATTGAACATAATCGATACTAAGCATCATTCATTCATAAATCCTCTTATAACATCATGCATTCATATTAACATAGCTTTGAATCATAAAATAATCATATGGCATGGGTTCACGAAAACAACATTTAAAATATTTAATATGATCAAATCATGCATAATAAGATCATTCATGGACAAAAAAATGTACTTTAATTGAACCCATGGAAGAATCATGAAAATTCTACAAATTGGGTTGGAGTCATAAGTAGAAATTAAGATTTTCTTGGGACTTAATGGGCGACGACAAACCCATTGATGAACTTCCCACATACCATATGGAAACCCTAGCTTGAAATCTGGAAAGGAGATTTGGAGCTTCAAGAATGCTAAAATCACATTGAGAGAAGAGAGCTTTGGGAGTTTGAGGGTGAATAGGGAGGTTTTTGAGAGTAAAGATGGTTATAGGTCTTAGAAATAGGGTAGAAACGACGTGAGAATTAAAAGGGTAGGAAAAGACCCAATTAACCGTAACTAAAAATTGTCGAATCACTTCCATGGACACCATGTATGGACCGTACATAGGACTACAAAACATACTGGTCTTTCGTGGAATCAAGTAATGAAAACCCAAATCTCTTATGTCAATCCAGAAGCCAGAGTCTACGGGTCGTATTCCCAGCTACGGTCCGTGTGACCTCTCATACACTGAGTTTCAAAATTTCCATGAAGAGTAACCACGAACGCTGACCACGAGCCGTACTACCTTGTACGACCCGTACACCCCTTCAGTAGTTCCAAGGTAGTCAAATTCCACCAAGTCTGGAACCCACTCTATGAGCTTCATCCACAACATGTCGATCAGTTCACGAGCCATCTTATTGGCCCGTACAAACCCATCTGAGACTTGCCATTTTTTCCAAATTTTCAGTACCTCATCTACGACTAGTATCTACGATCCCGGAGGGTATTGGCGTACAATTTATGATAATCCAGGGATATATTTGTTCCTTTTCCCTTAAAAAAATTCCAAAAGAACTAACTAACAATCACCTTCATTAAAAGGGAAACAAAACACTCCGAAATTGCCAAGTATTTATTTAAAATTATATATATTTAATTTTGATAAATAATTTTGTCAAAATCTATCAAATCCAACTACCATAAACACCACGTAATATTTATATATTACTAATTTGCATATTTTTCAAAAAATTAAACTTATTAGTGAAAAAATACTAACAAATCACAAAATACCTAAATTACTATATTAGTTTATCTCCTGGGTTAAATTAAATTTGTGTAATTGTAGTCTTTTTTTTTTTTTCATATTGAGTTGCAGGTCTAAAATTTAGGTAACAGATCAAAATTTGTTTTTCTTTTTTAAAACATTATAATTCAAATTATTTTAATTTGTAAATTGAATTTTAACAAAAACATTTAAGAGATAAATTTTAACAAAGACATTTGGTAGTTTTTAAATAAATATCAATTCAACACACGCTACATATGCTATTAATCTTCATTATACTAAAAGACGAAAAAGTTGTTAGAATAATATTTAGTGTATTTTGAAGAATATACCCATGTTTCACATAAATTATGGTAAAATTTTGTTAGCATTAAGTGTATATATAAAACTAAAACATTACATATGATTATACATGCACTTTTGTTGCAATAATAATTTATATTAGCTATTTTGAAATTTAAAAATTATTATATTTTTAAATGTCCGCAATGTGAGGTACGTATACTAGTATTATTAATATACTCTATTTAACATTAGTTGTAGAGAAAAGACATAAAGTCACCACTAAATGTATCTCAGATTTTCAAAAAGACACTTTAACTTGCGAACGTCTTATTACTCCACATAAGTATTAAATACCTTTGTAAATATACCATTTCGACTCATTTTCTTACCTGATAAGACGTGCGTGCTGCTCACCCTTTAAATTAAATTAAAAAATATTAAATTAACACAACCCGATTCGTTTCAAAAGGAAAAAAACTTTTTCTTTTCTTTTGTTTTCCGTTTCTCAGTTTGTCTCCTCATTTTCTTCATCACAACTTTTGTTGAAGATCATCTGCTTCATTATGATGAATGATGACAATTTATATTTCACGACTCGGTTGAAACTTGACTCCATTTTTTTCATTTCTCCTTAGAAGTTTAATTTTTTTTTTTTTAATAACTCAAACTCACTATTTTAAAATTTAACCAGATCGAGGGTATTTATCATATGCGCATCAAATTAGCTCTCATTAAGAGTGATGATGTATTTAAGTGTAGTTTATCATTTCTTTTCATTTTTCGATTTTTTTCATTTCTCTTTTGAGTCTCTTTTGGGGAAGATGACATACTTAATAGAGAAAACAACTGAAACATGAAACTTTTTAATTGATTTTATGCAGCAAAAAAATACTTTCACTCGTGTCATTTGCGTGCTGACAAATCAAGTGAAAAAATGGATCGAAATAGTACATTTACAAAGATACTTAATATTTTTATGAGGTAATACAATACCTCAAAATTAATGTATCTTTCTAAAAATTCAAAAACTTTAATAATAACTTTATATCTTTTACTTTATTTTTATATATTCTACCAAACGATCCATAGTTTGTTGAATATAAACTGGAGAGCAACCTCATGAGAATATGGTGAGTGTACCGGAGGAGGTAGAATCATAATTTGGGACATCTGTCCCAGACATGCACATGCTCAGTCTCATGACTGTGACACTTTGAAATATATCGAAATTCCTATATTACCCTCAATTCTAACATAACCGTTTGAACTTGTCCACCTCTCTTCTTCTACATCTTCCAATCAAAAGTCGAGGACATTATCGACATTTCACATCTACCTTCTTCTATTATTACACTTTGCTATGAAAATCAAATCAAATCAAACTGCTCTTCTATAGTATCAGTATATCCCCCTACCGGACCCTCAATCTCTCTCTCTCTGCTTCAAATGCTACGCTGATTCTCTGTTTACTAGAATTTCAGCTTCATTAATATTCTTTCTGCTCCAGGTATCTCCTCTTCAACTTCTGTAAATTGTACTTTCTGCACAGGTATTATGAATTCTGTAATTTCTTCTGGAAAAAAAGGGTTCTTGTAGGTTGATTTTACTTGGGTTTTTAGTTTTGAAGATGGGTTCTGTTGTTCTTGAAAAATTGACTTGTAAGGAATTCTCTAAAGGGGTTATTTTAAAAAACATGACCATTTTTTCCTTGAAAGAGAGGCGGGCGAATCTAGGTTTTTATTTTTTTTCCTGATTTATTCAATTATGAGCATTGTTCACTTCTGTCTAAAATAAAATACTCCTTGGACTTTGTGTATGTGTTGTACCTTAATTTAATCATTTCTATATCCTCACAGTTGATGGAACAGTCACATAACATCAAAACTGAGTTCCCATAAGATCATTTTAGACACTTCACTGCTCCAAACTCTTGCTTCATGGCTACTAATCAAGAATTAACTTTCCAAAGAACCTAAGGCCTCATTTGTTCTCTTGTTTTTATCAATATTAAGTTTTCTGAATCTAGGTGCACATTTGAATATTAAATTTAAATGTTTGAATCTGAATACATATCTAAATTTTTCTGCAGTAATATGTTGTACTAAGATGTGAATACTAAATAATTAAGACTATTTTTTTTTTTTAACATCTAACTATATAAACTTGTCTTTATTTAAAAATTAGTAATAAATATAAAATTTGAATAAAATATAATTTGATCTCATACTGTATCAATAAAAATATTTCTGAAGAATTATATGCAATTGGTGGTGGTGCTTGCTAGCGGTGGTAGTTGTAGCCTTGTAGGTGCCGATTGGATATTATATCAGGTGATGGTGGTGGTTATGGGTAATAACTAATGGTGATGGTGGCCGGTAGGCGGTAGTAATGGTTAACAATGATTGTTGATTGGAATAGTTGGTGGTGACGACTTATAATTGTGCTGGACGATAGTGATAACCAATGGTTGTGGTGAATGATGACGGTGGTTGGCGATATATAGTGGTGATTATCAATAACAATTGGTGTCTATAATGATGATTAGTAGTGATGATTGTAAATAATGACTAATGGCGGTGACCGGTGACTATGGTGATTGGTGGTAGTTATGGAAGATGATGTCTTAATAATATTAAGATTTTTGTTACATATCTTAAGGCCAGTTTGGACATATGATATGAAATCAGATTGATATGAATATAAGTTTTGTTTGGATAGACAATTTGAATTTCTTAAGTTATACTTTTTCTCATAAACAATTGAATGATTAAGATTCAGACCTAAAAAACAACAGGCAGATTTGATGATTGATATCTGAATGGTTAAAATTAAAAGCTTAACTGATACTGAACTCAGAATAGTTGGTTACTTTTGATTTAACAAAAGTTAGAAGTTAACCAAGTATATACCTAAAATATATCTTATAACAAAGTGAAAAATTCTTATAGTTCAGTTTACAACCTAAAAGGAAAGAAAAAGGGCATAGTTATTAAATTTTCAGGAAGGAGAGCATGTGAGTCAGGTCTTGAACTCTGCATTATATAGTTTATGTTCTTTATACAATCTGGTTCCTTTAAAGAATTTTCTAAGCTTTTTATTTTTTCTCTTTGAAACTTCCACATCCTTAAAGATGAACCAGTAGTAAGTTGAGACCTTAAATATAATATTGCCTTCCTTTTTCCTTCTTGTTGTTTATAGAATTTCGTAGTATCGTAGTGAATATGAAGGCAAAATCAACGGATGCATTTCCCCTTCAATGTGAGTGGTGACAAAAGCAGGGAGGAAACAATATATTTTACCCTTTTCCAATGTTATTTCAAGAATTGAACTGAACGTAAGGGAAATTGGGTTCCTCAAAAAAATTTAGTCACCTACTCTCTATACTAACCTAACTAGTAATGTAAAAGTTCTAAGTTCCAAAGTTTTTGGAAATGGTTGTAAATAGTTCTAAGGAAGATGAAGCACTGATTGAAAGCTGAAGTATAATAAAAAGGGATGCCCATTTTTGTCTTGCATCACCATGTAATGGGTAGAAACAATAGTGGTGCTCATTTATTATTTGTTGGCAAAAGTGTGAAACTTCCTGTATATGTCTCAAGATTTTTGAATTATCATGCGTTGTTTTGGTCAGTCCCTTTATGTGATGTTCTCTTGCAGGACTGTGTTGCGTATGGCTTCCCCTTCCTCTGAGCCTACTGCCAAGACTGAGGGTAGCAGTGGCAATGATGCTGGTGGTGGAGAAACATCAGAAGCTATGGGGCATATAGGGACTGATCAACTGTTATTATATAGAGGACTGAAGAAAGCAAAAAAAGAAAGGGGTTATACAGCCAAGGAGCGCATAAGCAAAATGCCCCCATGTACTGCAGGGAAGCGCAGCTCCATCTATCGTGGTGTCACTAGGTATGGCAAAAAAGGCAAATTGTAGAAATTGTAGATTGTAGTGATATATTAGTCTCGTTGTGCAAATATGCTTTATTCTTTTGCATATTTGCGTAAGAATCTAGTTTCTCTACATTTTGCTTCCTGAGTTGCCTGACCGACATTGGGTTCTTTTATGGAGGTCTTATATGATCTCTAACATAGAAGAACTTTTCAGCAGTTCATTACCCTATAGGAGAACATCAGCATTAGTTAATGAATTAGAAAGTTAGGATGCCGGATTTTGCATATTATTGAACGAGCAACATCTGGTTAGCTTTCATGACATACATTTAGGCTTTTGCAACGAACACTTTAAAAAGTTTGTAAATGTCAAGCGGGAATAGAGAGGTCAGAGAACTAGGCTGGATTATCCCCTCAAGCTATTAAAGTTTAAAACTATGTTTATCTGTTCTAAAACGGAAAGGACATGAATACCTAATCACAATAAGAGTAAATTAAGCTACCTGCTATATTTACATATATTCTAGAATATTCACAAGGATTCTAATACTACCCTTCAAGTTGGTGCATACAAATAATATATACCAAACTTGTTATATATATAACTTGTTTTGGGACCGGCTAGGGACATGGTGAGTATGTGTGCAAGCGGATCATTTGATGCACAAACCTTGTGACAATGTCTCTTAAGAGTACTTTCTCTCTGAAAAAATAACAATTAATCTTTGTGTTTGGTCCTCTCGTGAAACACTGGACTCGATGCAATTTGAAGCGCAGCCTCATTATCACACACAAGTTCCATTTCATTGTTGTCTCCAAATTTCAACTCCTTAAGTAGTTGCTTGATTAATATGAGTTCACATGTCGTCATTGCCTTAACCTGATATTCTGCTTCTGTACTCCATCTATCAACCACATTTTATTTCTTTCTTTACCAAGACACCAATTTCCCCAACTAGAACACAATATCTACAAGTGCAATATCTACAAGTGGATCGTCTGTCAAAACGACAACCCTGCCTAGTCTGCATCTATATATCCAAATATTTTCTTATGTCCTCGGTCTTCGTAAAGTAGTCCCTTCCCTGGAGCAGATGTTATGTATCAAAAAAGGTGAATAACTGCATTTCAGTGACTGTCACAAGGAGAATCCAAGAACTAACTTCCAACCCTTACCGGGTGTCCGAACCATCCCACGCTATTCCATCCCATTGTCCATTGAACCTGCTCTAATGATCCTTCTTTTGCCGGATCATTGCCTTTGAAATCATAAAAAGCTATTTTTTCAGTAAGTTTAGACATGCTACACATTTGATCCATTAGCGTATCAATAGGCCTACAATATGTCATCCCTGTCCCCTCAAAAATATCAAGTGCACATTGCCTCTGTGAAATAGCAATTTCTTATTTGGATTGAGCAACCTCAATGCCCTAGAAGTACTTTAATCGACCAATATGGTTGGTCTAAAAATGCTGAAAAAGGTGATGTTTCAACTTTGTAATTTGCTCATCATCATTACATGCACAGACCTATGTAGAGTGATGATAAAATACAGAATGATCAGCTTCACTTCAAACTATGCCAAATTCCTGAATAACCATGCTGAATTTCCTAAACCATGCTCGAGCTGCTACAGGTTATGAAGTGCTGGTCAATTTTCATAGTCTGCACACCGTGTTACCAGGCTCCCCCTCAACAACAAAACATGATATCAGAGCCAAGTTAAGGCCAGCAACATATAGGAAGAAAAAAATTCCAAACTTGAAAAATTTCAGAGCAAGTTTTCACGGTTGTCTGAAGAGAATTCGTTTCCATAGGTGTTGCGATCAAACCAACACCATCACGAGAACCAAAATACCAGCACAAGCAAATCTCAGCCTACTTCGCCATCTTCCGCCACCGCACGGGCCCTCACACGCTGACCAGAGCAGCCCAGATTCCATCTACATCTGCACACGTGCCGATGCGTGTGAGCTCCTTCGGCTTCCGATCTTTTTTGTTCCAGCAGTGTCTCTTGGTCATTCCGAGGCTACCCATATAGGAACCTCCTGCTTCGACCACTTTTTGATGACCAGATTCAATTTTTTAGTGTTTGCTTCCTGTTCTTTTCAATTTTTCTGGTGTCTGCTTCATTTTTTTCTGACTCAGACAGATTTAACTCTGTTAACATCTACAGCACCATATACTTGATATTTGGTTAAATTCTGCTTCATTTTTTTCTGACTCAGACAGATTTAACTCTGTTAACATCTACAGCACCATATATTCGATATTTGGTTAAATTCTGCTATGGCCTATCATCATGTTTCTCGAATCAGATATTTTTGTGCTTAGACCATAGTTTCCATCAATTTGAACCATTCTATCACTGTTGGAACTCTTGATAGGTAGTGCAAATTACTTATTTTGGTTATCTTCAATTCAACTAGGAATAAAGGACAAATATACCCCCAAACTATCATAAATGGTTTGTCAATATCCTCCGTTATACTTTAGGGTTATTCATACCCTTACCGTTAGTTTTTTAGGTTGTGTATACCCTTAAGGTTAACGGAGGGACACGTGGCTTCATCTAAACGATTTGCCTAAATTTATTTTAATTTTTGTCCATAAATTAAAAAACCCACCCATTTAACCCACCCATGACCCATTTATCTTAAGCAAATTTGGTAAACATTACTTTCAGTTCTTCGCCTATTTTCACCATTTCTTCGAAGGGCCGACTCTAACTCATGCGTCAACACTACCGCCATCGACGACAAGCATATAGTCCTTCCCCCTTCCCCGCGTTTGATTCTCTTAGCTCTTTCTTTGCAGCATACGAAAGCCCCAAGCGCATTCATAGCGAAAGTTTTGTCGAAATCCTTTAAGTTTGTGTTAAGATTGATGGGGAATTTCAGTCGAGTAGGCCGGTGGTATTGACGAGGATGTTGACCGGCAATTGAAAAGCCAATTCTATAGTGTCGAAGAGGGATTTAACTTGATATTGGTCAGAGACATTGACTTTGACGGCGGTGGCGCGTGGATAATCGGGGTGAAATTGATCAGGCATATGACGTTGTTGGCTTGAGTAGAGCTGGAGGAATAGTTGATGACGAGTTTAAAGAGAGGCCTAGGTGAAGAACAAAATACCACCCAAATTATAAAGGAGATTTTACTCTAATTTCGTCGACGATCAATTGCGATCCGACTATGAATCTGCTGATGCCTCCTCATGTATCTCACCGCCATTTGTCACAATTTTTCTCTCGCTTTCACTGCAAAGCACCGCCGCTCCGAAATGGCAACTTTTCGCGTTAAAGGAAAGTTCCGTGACACTGATTTAATTTCTCTTTACATACTTGTAAACTGGATGTGAGCAACATTAGTAGCAATTTGGATTTTTTACATCCAAGTGATTAAGAGGTTAGAGGAGGAGCCTTTGAGATAGCTGAGGAAGAGAGCAAAGTGAAGGAATTTGGATGTGGGTTAGTTAGTATTTGGGTGGGTTTTTTTACTTAACCAGGTGGAGTTTAATTTTTGGGTAAAAATTTAACAAATTTCGGGTCGGCTGTTAAGATTGAGACACGTGTACCACCGTTAGGGTAAAGGGTATATATGCTCCAAAATTTAGACAGCAAGGACACTGATATCCAGAAAGTATAACGAAGGGTGTACACATACCATTTACGATAGTTCGGGGGTATATTTGTCCTTTTTCCTATTCAACTATGGTGTAAGGGACAAGGTGTTCAGGATCACTTGATTAAACAGGCTAGTGATATTAATGAAAAAGATAGGGGAGGATGGGAGGAGATTGATGATCTGATACCACGTGAAGTGGAAGAGGAAATAAAAGAGAACTCGGCTTGATTTATTCCCTCAAGCTATTGGGGTTTAAATATTATGTTTACATGTCTTACAATTGCAGTAAATTAAGCTACCTGCTATATTTACATGATTCTATAATATCCACAAGGATTCTAACAGTAAATAGGGAATGCTGCAACATGAAGTGATCCACAGCCGTGCCATGCATGACACAAACTTGTACCGATACACCCTGCTTAGAGATGATAAACTTGTTTCCTTGATATTTGAATTTGTTTCCATATTTTATATACAGTTTTTATGAGAACTGAAGAAGGGGAAAATGTTATGATCGAACTAATTAAACTCAGAATTTAAACTAAGCAAATCGAACTCAACAATTTTTGGGGAATTTTCCCGAGTTTATTTTAAGCAAAACTGAACTCTATTACATAATAGAAACTACTAATACGAAATGGAATTAACGGAAATACGGAATCTCCATAAATGAGATAAACTTGTAACCTGTAATAGAAGAAGAAAGAGGAGAATTTAGGAATAGAAGAAGAAGAAGAAGAAGAGTTTAGAGAGAATTGAGGAAGGTACCAATTGATCGATGCCCCTCTTGCTCTTTCCGGATCTTAGTTATATAGGATGCTCACGTGCAATCACAGCCCTTCAGCTTCATTAACTCCAATTAAATCTCGTGTGTCCAGGTGTTATAATTCTATTTGTCGTTTCTTTATTCTTCACTTAGCTTATTTATTCAGGTCATGACATTCCCGCCCGGATCAAACAATCCTTGACCCCAAGGATGATTATCAAAAATCTGTCCCATCTAGGTTCATTACAATTCTTCCCGCTTGAAATCAACCTTGTCCTCAAGGTTGTTGTCCACACCCGCACATGAAAAACCAAAATCATCAGATTATTTCTCGCTAGAATCCCCAAGGTAATATGCCTATTTGCTTTGAACACTTCGCTCTCAAAAGCTTCAATTAAAGACTTGGATTGATTGACCATCGCTGTCATTGTTTCCCTTATATCATGAAGCAAGGATAGGCTAGTACTTTTTCTCAGTACTGTTTCTATTTTAGTCTGCAACTCCGCTATTCTGTCAAAGAGATTTTCAACCTCTGCTGTAGAGATGTGGAGCTGCTTTTGGAGATCAACACTTCCAAGGCAAACCAGTGGAATTTCAGTGCTACATGGTGCAAACAGATCAACAAAAATTATATTCTTCCCTCCAAATTCTTCAAGAAAAGCTTTGCCCACAATTATTTGACCCTTAGATATATGAAGTTCAGAACGTAGATGAATATGCTTCTTGGAATCTTCAGCAAGTGGCAGGGGAAACACACCTTTTGCAAGATTTGATAGGCATAAATGTTCTCTAAGTGTCTCAAAATCATTCCAGTGGCTCAAAGAAAAAGCATTATAAGCTGATAGTAAAATTCCTTTTGTATACTTGGGGCTACCAGATGTAGAGATATCAAAGTTGTGCTCAGAGTCACTCAAGTAACAACACTTCTTTAAGAAGGATATGCCCGGATCAAATTGAAATAGATGTGAAAGACCTCGAGTTTCAGGTGCTGTAGCAATCAAGAAATACAATTCCTTACCATGGAAACATCACTCCACTTCCTTAGTGTTTGATAAAAGGATATGTAGGCCAACCACATCAACTATAGATGTTCTAATCAAACCCCTCGCATATTCAACCTTCCAAAATGTACCCAGGCTGAATGTCCCTAATTTAACTTCAGTTGTGGTTGACCAATTCACTAGCAGCCCGGTTCGAGTAATTTGTAACCATGTAGCTTTGCCATCTTTAAGTCTACTACCGAAGTTAAGAGCACCAGAATACATTGCAACAAGGAGGATAAAACCAAATGACCAAGGCTGACATTGTTTACAAACATGTAGTTCTTCCAAGGAAGCCTTTACTCTAGCAGTCAACAAGTTTCTAGCCACGACTAAACCTCTTCTTTGAGAAGCTTTCCGAATCGTACACCCATCAACTGACCAACAATGTACAGACCAATAAATTTTGGCTATCTTTTTAGAGTCATCATGCAAGGTTAATGGCAAAATAGAGCTCCAAAATAACATAATCTTCTTACTGGACGATGTTGTTATGTGTAAGGAGAGACTTCTTATACCACTGTAAACATGGCTATATGTTGGAATGGTAGCAACTGAACATATAGAATCAATATGCACAACAGGGGAATGCATAAACCACTGCCATCCTGTATCCCAAACTCGATTGATGTTATCAGAAGATCTATGCAAACAAAACATGCTAGTCATATCCATCAAAATTTCTCGAACATTACTTGTGTGACCAGTTAACTTCAGGGTCTTCAAACTTATCCCTGGATCCCATATGGGAACAACCAATCCATTTCCAACTAATTCAAGAGAGAACTTTCTCTTAATTCCTATGAATACATGTACTACTTGGACATGATCCCTTTTGGACATTTTATCAAACAAGTAGGAAGCAACTCTAGTTTTTTTAATTTCCACATATTCAAGTAATGTATTAAGGCATACACTGCACAGATCAAGCTCTCGAGTACACTCAAAGATAAGAGAATCAAGTTCTACCTGTGGATCGTCAAGTATATGAAAGTCGTGAGGCCAAATTATCTTTGTCTCATCGCAGTTCAGGCCTTCACTTCTTAGAGATGTATCACTTCCAATACAAATGTCGCACTCACAATCAATGCTGTGTAAGCAACCTCCTGCACCTCCTAGAGATGTAAGATCAGTTTTGATACAACTGGTACACTCACAATCAATGCTGTATACACAACATATTATACTTCGCAAAGATGTAGCCTCAATTCCGATACAAATGTTGCACTTGCAATCGACTTTGCACACACTACATTCAGTTTCATCAGAGTTCAGATTTGGTACTGGTGTTGACCTCCTTGCTATGGCGTCCAATCGTTCTAGGATCAGTTCTAGTGTTTCCCTAATGCTCACCTCTGCTTCATTGAGTTTCCTGCCGCCAGTGGTCAATCTCTCTAGAATTTCGCCCTGTATGTTAAGTGGATTGTCCATTGTTAATCTTCACGCACAGGTCGCAGAACCAAGGCTCTGATACCAATTGTTATGATCGAACTAATTAAACTCAAAATTTAAACTAAGTAAATCGAACTCAACAGTTTTTTGGGGAATTTTCTCGGGTTTATATTAAGCAAAACTGAACTCTATTACAGAATAGAAACTACTAATACGAAATGGAATTAACGGCAATACGGAATCTCCATAGATGAGATAAACTTGTAACCTGTAATAGAAGAAGAAAGAGGAGAATTTAGGGATAGAAGAAGAAGAAGAAGAAGAAGAAGAGTTTAGAGAGAATTGAGGAAGGTGAGGAAAATACCAATTGATCGATTCCCCTCTTGGTCTTTCCGGAACTTAGTTATATAGGATGCTCACGTGCAATCACAGCCCTTCAGCTTCATTAACTCCAATTAAATCTCGTGCGTCCAGGTGTTATAATTCTATTCGTCGTTTCTTTATTCTTCACTTAGCTCATTTATTCAGGTCATGACAGAAAACCTATAAATCAGTAGAGGTGTTTGATTTGGATTTGAGAAAAAATTGAAGTTGAAACTTTTTGGGATGGGAATAGTGCCTACTCTATTTGAGTCCTTAGGTAAGATTAAACAAAAAGACTAAAGAATTTAGAATGCCTGCACTGCTTGGATGAGCAGGGCTTTTTATTTGTTTTAGTTGCTAAAGCAGAATATCCTCTTCATTGGATCTTCACATTTACGTTCTTGGTTTTGTATGTAGGAGGAATGAAGAATTGCCTCTTTATGATTTTTAACAAAATAGTTAATGAGTACCTATTGTATGCAATAGAAGATTCTAGGCCTATAGGTTTTGTCTCTTTTCTTGTGTGTGTTTTTCTGTTCTATTTATTAGAGTCAGATAAGATGGTATATGTTAACTCTCCTTCTGTTTTGACTGTTCTTTTAAAGAAATATTACTTGTCTCAAGAATTTCTCTTGTTCCTTGGAAAATTTTTGAGCTATGTTTTTAATTTCATGGGACTAGGCATAGATGGACTGGTCGTTATGAAGCTCATCTTTGGGATAAAAGTACCTGGAATCAAAACCAAAATAAGAAAGGAAAGCAAGGTGTTTCTCTTTGTTCTCTCGCAGATATTTTTGTTTCTATTTCATGCTGATCAGAATTCAGCTCGATGCTCCAGTTTTTTTGTGAAAAACTGATGTTTAGAAAGTGTTTATATTGCATGGACATTGGGACATTTATTGCTGCTTGATCTGCATGGGCAGTTTATTTAGGTGAGTACTTTGATTAATCCTTTTCTGAAGTACTGCACATGAAAGGAGATTAAACTGTTAAACATTTCGTGAACAAAATTTGTTGTAGGAGCATATGATGATGAGGAGGCTGCAGCTAGAGCATATGATCTTGCCGCTTTAAAATATTGGGGTCCTGGGACTCTCATTAATTTCCCAGTAAGATGTTTAATATTAGTTTGTTTCTCAGTTTACCAAGCAATACAAGCATCTAGCCCTTTCTCATTCCCTCCTATCTTTCTCAAGGATTTACTACTTCAATTCTTGTCTTGCTTTGTTTTCTTAATTCCTCACTTGCATAATATTGGGTCTGTTAAAGCTTTGCACCGAACAAAGGAATAATAGATCCTTTCCGAATGTCTCCCAACTGTATCAGGTGCTTTGCATTCGGTATACTTTCATGTACTAAATGCGCTGACCGTTTATGTAGGTGACAGATTACACAAGGGACCTCGAAGAGATGCAAAATGTCTCAAGAGAGGATTATCTTGCATCATTAAGAAGGTGGGTATGCTGTTTGCATATGCATGTGTTTGGTAGAGTATCTGCTGATTCCTCATAAACTCATCTTTGCAGAAAGAGTGGTGGTTTCTCCAGAGGGATCTCTAAATATCGTCCGCTATCCAGGTATGTTAGCACAGATCAAGTCTGCATTCACATGACTTGTTGAATTGAAAAGATTATGTGATGAAGGATGAAATGCTGTGGGATTCTCCTGACACATTCACATTTACCTATTTTTCCTGGTATCTTGATATTCATTAGGGTTTCTTAGATGTCATTATTCACGATATCTTCCGTCTTCTCTTCTCTGCATCCAATGTAGTCGATGGGATCTTCAATTCGGTCGTGTGCCTGGAGCTGATTACTTCAACAGCCTGCACTATGGTGAGTACAGTTATTGTGATACAAAAAGAAATTTCTATTAATAATTGTTCATTTTAGACCTTCATTCTCAAAAAATAAAATAGTTCCTTTTAGACCTAGGATTTAGTTAGCAAATCAAGGGCTGAACTCACATCTTATAAATCTTTAAATTTCTCAAAGGTGATAATGCCACAGTGGACAATGATTACATCGGTGGTTTCTGCATGGATAGAAAGATTGACTTGTCAAGTTACATCAAGTGGTGGGGAGGTAACAAAGCTCGTCAAACAGATTCCCATCTGAAAATGTCGGAGGAAACAAATGTTGGTTGTCCTGAAGATATTGATAATGAGCTTAGGGCTTCAGAATTATCAATTCAGCAGACTGAACCATATGAGATGCCCTGTTTGGGTGTGTACCAAGAAAAAAAGAATCATAAAAGCTCAACATTGTCTGCTATGAGCAGTTTGTCACAGTCTGCCGCGTACAAGAGTTTAGTAGAGAAGGTTGCTAAAAAGAAAGAAAAGGTTGAGAATGATGAGAACGAAAACAAAAGCACTATCAACAGAGTCGACCGTGGGAAGATGATAGAGAAATCAAGTCCTGATAGTGGAAGTGAGAGGCTTGGAGCTGCATTTCTCAATGCTGGGGGATTATCTATTAACAGAAACTTGCACCCGCTTACTCCACTCCTGTCAGCACCACTTCTCACTAACTACAACAGCATAGATCCCTTAACAGACCCTGTTCTTTGGACATCTCTTGTTCCTAATTTTCATACAGGTTCTTCACGGACTGCCGAGGTGGGTTTATCTCTTATCAATGCTTAGATTATCTTGTTTTGCATACTCTATCTGTATAGAAACATGGAAGTAGGATAAAAAGTTGATGGAGTGGAATGTTAATCACCTAGACTCTATGAATCCTAGCATCTGAAGCTTAGTTTCACCAATTAATCCAGCTTCACATGAATACTAGATCAAATTAAAGAAGTTGCTAATTTGAAATTTTGTCCATTTAATTATTTAAAAGTGAATTTTTCTTCAGCAGACTGTTTCCTAGCTATATCATCTAATGGAACTTGCACTTAGCTAAGCCTGAGCTCTACTATCCACGTCCACCAGCAATTTAAGTGGGAAAATCATGATTGTTGTTAAGATATACAAAGTGTATTAATATGACTTTTCTCTTTGAAGAATGGATAATGTTCAGTTAGTTGTACCTTGACTGCTTGCCTCTGTTATGACTTGTCTGGACCTTGGTCTTTAACAAGAGATCCTACTTAGTAGCTAACAACACATACTTTTGCAACCAGCATTAGTGGTACCTCAATATAAGATATACCCTTCCACATGACTATGCCATTTCCAATTTTAAAAGACTACACATACAATGCAAATTTCAGTAGTATATATTGTTTGAGTAGCATAATAGTTGTGATGTAGTCGTTATGACTTGCCTTTTGGTAGTGTTTGAGATTGCATAAGCAGTAAAAGGTCTGTGTCCTGTATATAACCAATCATTGTTGTTTAGGACTTCAAATGAATTATTAATCCTAGTATGTTTACAAGATGGAGTAAAGGGTGAGCAGCATTTGAGAATGGTTACTTTTCAAGGATTCCCTACAGAAAATTGTGCAGAGTGGAGATTTTTCTGAAGTTTGTTAGATGGAAGGATATGTGTATCTCATAAACCTGGATCAATTTCATGCAGGTCCACAAGAGCGAAGTGAGTTCAGATTATACTTTATTTCAACAAGAAGATTAACCTTCACCTCTACAAGTGAGATACAAACTTTCCTGTACATGTGAGTTTGCAGTCTTGTGAAGCATAGGCATACACACTTTATCTTTTGACAGGGTTTTTACTTTTGGTCCATTATGAACTTTATAGGACCTAAATGTTGTTCCTGGAAAATCAAACGATGACTGTGCTTTAAGTACTTGTAAAATAAGTCACTAGTTTATGTATCTTTGCCAAGTCGCTGCAATGTTGTTCTAGCAATTCCATTTGTCCATCAGAGTTGTTAAGAGTCTTATCATTCCATCCTATAGAGTTCTCCGCATGTAGTTTATGAGAGTGTATACAAGCCAAGCATGATTGTGGTATTTATTATTGCAGTTCACTTAAGTAGAATTTTCTTGCCCCTTCTTGGTTCTAGCTTGACTTCTGGTTGAGAAACCCATCTCTAACCTCCAGGAAACAC
Source organism: Solanum etuberosum (assembly GCA_029582245.1). Classification (NCBI taxonomy): domain Eukaryota; kingdom Viridiplantae; phylum Streptophyta; class Magnoliopsida; order Solanales; family Solanaceae; genus Solanum; species Solanum etuberosum. Next base: position 13,525 of record JAJONR010006040.1, on the reverse strand, counting down.
AAAATGCCACCTCTGTTGAACTATAGTTTCCTCCTATGTTGCTTGGACTATCCAAAAATGATGCCGCACCCGTGTCGGATCCTTCAAAAATGCACTACTTTTGAAGGATCTGACACACCCTTTAATACTTTAGAAGAGTCTGAGCAACATAGGTTTCCTCTAAACATTTCATTGCTTATTTGAGATTTGAAAGGGCAGCTTGTCGCTAAAAGTATGTTCCCATCGCTACAAGTCAAAGCAATACAATAGAAAAGAAATAACAAACTCATAAATTGAGATTAGAAATTCTTGCAAATTTGATGTTACTTTAGTGACATATATAGTACTTTAATTTAAAGATAAATACATATTGTAATAAAAAATATTTGTCTCGTGAAATTAACTATTATGCATGAAAAATAAAAAATAAATTGATGCATATATTGAATTGCATCATGATCAATCCAAACGCAGTTAGAAGTCATAAAACCTTGTTTCGATTCAAACATATGGATGGGGATGGGGATGATAAGTATCTAAAGCTGAAGACGGCGGAGAAAAAGACTCAAGAAACTGTGAATATTTTAATCAAATGAAATAGAAAAAAAGACTTATTTATAATGAGATGTTAGGAGTAGTAGAAAAGATCAATTTATTATGCGATGTTAGGAGAAGTAGAAGAGACTCACTTTATTATAAGATGTTTGGAGTAATAGAAAAGACCAAAATTATTATGAGATGTTTTTTCTTTTTTTAAATAAAAATTTAATTTCTGAACTTAATGCATTATACCTACATTCAAAGAGAATGCTAAAGCCTAAAATGTTGTCATATTTAAAAGTAAATGAACTATTAGTCAAATGAATCTGGACTATACTTGATTTAATTTACTCAAATTCATCATGTTTGGGTTTTAAATGAATAATTGAAATAATTAAATTCCTTACATTTTTTAATATTTTAATTAAGTCTTGGGGTAAAATGGTATTCTAACTTTAAACTTTGAGGCTTCCTACTTTTAATAATATATGATATGATATGATATGATGTGATATATTGTATATTTCATAGTTATATTACAATTTTAGAACTTAAGCTACCTTTTTCAAGTTTTACTTTTTAATTGTTTTTACAACTAATGTATTTATTTTTATTTTATACTATTTGTAAATTTATAAAAATTTAGCAGATCTTCCCAATTTTTTTTAAGTAGATAGGTTACAAACTATTGCAGGGAAGAAATTGTCTAAGAGACAATACCACCTCATTTAAATTAACAATATGGATAAATATTACACAAATAAGAGAAGAGTGGTAACAAACTATTAATCTTGATACAATGAGGAAGACTTACTTAATATATTCTCAAGTAATACATAATACAAATAATTAGAACCAAACAATATCGAACACACATTAAGCAAAGCTCATCATTTCGACAAGCGTACATTAAAATTTGGGAAGAGGAAATGGGATCAAAGTAGGATGTAAAAGTCATGGAAATTGTAGAGTTATGGACTGTTTAGTAGTACACCGGTGGGGGAGATGCTGGTGGGGGTGGAGGTGAAGCATAGGTGACAGATTGCTCGTACTTCTGAGGTGGTGGAGGTGGTGAGTTGTAGGTTGTAGGCGATTGCTCATAGTACTTTGGTGGAGGTGGAGGAGATTTATTGGAAGGCGTAGATTCTTCGTAGTATGGTGGAGGAGGAGGGGATTTATAGGAAGGTGTAGATTCTTTATAGTATGGTGGAGGGGGTGGGGATTTATAGGAAAGCGTAGACTCTTTGTAGTATGGTGGAGGGGGAGGGGACTTGTAGGAAGGGGTAGATTCTTTGTAGTATAGTGGAGGGGGAGGGGATTTGTAGTAAGAGGGTGATTTCTCATAATAAGTTGGTGGTGGTGGAGGAGACTTGTAGTAAATCGGTGACTTGTAATATTTTGGTGGCGGTGGTGATTTATAGTATTTAGAAAGAGTAGGTGATCTGTAATATTTTAATGGGGATGGTGACTTGTAGTAATAGTGCTTCGATGGAGTAGGCGACTTGTAGTACTTTGCAGGCGATGGCGATTTGTAGTACTTTGCAGGTGATGGTGACTTGTAATAGTACTTTGAAGGAGTTGGCGATTTGTAGTACTTCTTTGAAGGAGCTGGTAACTTGTAATACTTGACTACCACTGGTGCCTTGTAGTAATGTTTCGAAGGAGCATGTGATTTGTAATACTTCACTACAATAGGTGACTTGTAGTAGTGCTTCGAAGGAGCATGTGACTTGTAATACTTTGTTACCACATGTGACTTGTAATAGTGCTTTGAAGGAGCATGTGACTTGTAATACTGTGCTACAACAGGTGCCTTGTTGTAATGTTTTGAAGGAGTGTGTGACTTGTAATAGTGATGCAATGGATAATGTTCAACATGTTTTTCCGGTTTCTTGTAGTATGGAGATGGTGAATGAGAAGTATAGTCATAAGAGTAATCAGCAACAACAGTGCTGGCTACAAAGCAAATTACCAAAGCAAATGCCAGTAGAGGCCATTGCCCCAAATTTCCAAAGCTTCTCATTTTGATTTTGGGAGAAAAAAGATAGAACTAAGACCCGTGTTGCATAGTTGAGTTAGAATCTTTGGTTTTTATAGTAGCAAAGTAATAAACTTCTTGAGATTAATTAATGTAATGGTTTCATGGTTAGCCACTAAGATGATAGCAAGTCCAAATAAAGATTAGTTTAGTATAATTAGTGGCAAGCATATTTTTTGGTGATTGAAAAATAATTTGCAAGTGGGCTAATTTCGAAAGAATATATAAGTTGACTTGAATATTGAACATGTAGTTAAAAACCAACAAGGCAAAACAAACGATATATACAAACTGGATTACAATAATAATAACATACTCGGTATAATTCTATAAAGTAGAATTTGGGGAAGGTAAATTGTACAGAGACCTTACTCCTAACTCAAAAGAGAGAGGTAATTGTTCCCGATAGACCCTCAGATCAAGGAGAAATCATTCAAAGCAGTCCAAAAAAAAAGAAGTAACAAAAGTACAAGAAACAATTGATAGTAATTACAGGATAATAAGTCGAACACAAGGTAGGGGTGAACAAAACCTAACCAAACCACAAATCGAGTTTAATTAGAAAAAAACGCGACTAGTGGTTTGGTATTGAAAAAAAAACCCGACTATACTTGAGTTGGTTTGGTTTTAACTAAAAAATAGTCAATCCGAGACCAAACTAATCCGACATTATATATGTCTTTTTTAAAATTTATTATATACATCAAACTATTTACTTTGATATAATTTATAAATATTTCTTATAAAAATCATAATTTTTATCTTTTAACATATTATTTCATGTTGGAGACTTAAAATTTTGAATGATCCAATAAATATTATAATCCATAGATATTAGCAACTCTAATAAAGCTCAAATCAAAATCAAATCAATACTAATGCTAGCAAAAAAATTGATTCAATACTAAGAATGACAATAATATTGAATATTTGTTCTTTAATTTTACATTGATTTAGATAATTAAAATACATAACCTATTTTAGTTTTTCTTTTATGTTTAGTCATTTAATTACTACTTATTAGACTTATTTTTGCATGATTTAGTACTTTTAAATTATGATAATATTTTATCACCTATTAATTTGCGATATTTGTTTTATGTTATTTCATTATTATTTTTTTGTTAATTTTTTTGTTTCATCACTTATCTCATATTTTGTGTTATTTTTAAAAAAAAATACCTTAGATGATTTTATTTTGATAGAACTAAAAATATATTTAAAATATAAGTTAATTATATGTTTGTATGAATACTTTATCAGAAAAATCTGAGAAAACCCCAAAACCCGAGAAACCCCAGTTTTGTTAGTTTGATTTGATTTATAAATTTTAAAATTTGATAATAATGGTTTGATTTGATATTTGAAAAATCTGACCCAACCCGGTCATGTACACCCCTACCAACAACTAACTCAGTTAGGAGGGCTACCTTATACCTTGTCAAAGTATATAGAACATATATATAGAATGTGAATCCACTATGAAGCCTCTTGGATTAAAGGAGTTGACCGACTCGAGGTACACTCAAATTCTATGGTGGCACGTGGATATGAGACTTGAATTTTTTAAACCCGCGTCCTCTCAGTGCTAAATAATCATCTCAAAACTATCTATCTGTGTTCATAATATATCATGAAAACTATAATTGAAATCATACCGAGCCTTTGCTTACAATCAGTAATAATGTACTGCTGGTGAGATTATAATCACAACAATTTGAAATACACTGGTGTTCTGAATTTTCATGATACTGTAAAAGAAAATATTCTTTAAAAATCCTTTCAAAAGGAATCTTTCAAATGATTAAAATTTCTTTAAAACATAATCTTTAAAATAGGTATAAAGAAGCTCTATCAAAATATATTTTACTCGTAAAAATAATGCATATAAAATACTATAACAAGATTTTCAAATAACTTTAGTTAAAAAGGGTCATGTGGTAGGATAAGTATGAACCATCAATCGAGAATTATCAATGAATATGAAATATAATAGTTTCAATAATAGAATCCACCAATAAGAAGTTTGAATAAGAGGGAATTTAAAATTATAGATTTTGCGATAAAAATACTAGTTTTGATCTTACGGAAACAATAGATGGTAGTGTCACGATCCATAAATGGACGTGATGACACTTGTCTATTCCCACCAAGACAAGTCAACCTCAACCCAACGAAACGAAAGCAATGCGGAAAATAAAACAAGAATAACATAAGGCGGAAAACTTAGTCATTCTAATGTAACCCCAAAACCTGATTATCACGCGTACAAGCCACTAATACATAAAAGTACGGAATTTAAAGATAAGTACAAGTCTCAATGTATTTTTTTCTCAAATAGAACAAAGTATAACATAAAGGAAGAAGAGGGTCTGTCGGGACGACAAACAACTACCTCTCAAATCCTTCAACAAGCTTCGGGTAAAGTGAAGAAGAGCAATCACATAGAACCAGGCTTGGAACCTACACAAGTGTAGAAACAATGAGTGAGTACCAAACAACACGGTACTCACCAAGAAACCTGATAAATAAAGCAAAACTAGCTAGAAAATGAGTACTCCATTCATCCCAACCGAAGCTCCTCAACTACAACCTGCATAGAAATCAGCCCAACCTAATAGTTCATAATACACAAATCACAAGTTCTCATGATCATGGCCCAATAGTCACAATTCAACAATCACCAAGTATCAAGTATGACAATCACAAGTGTCATATAGATCAATTACAAGTATCAATTTCATCAAAGCATAATAATCAAGCACACTAAACACAAATCCACAGATTTATCACGCACAATATCAATCGAAACTCATGGAAACTGAGACGTGTCAGCACATGTGGTGTTGCCTTGTGAATATGTCCAATGCAGATTCTGTTGAATAATTTTAACAACAAAAGTAGTCAGCACCTTGTGGGGATTCGCTTGTAATGCACATCCAAATCAACTAGATAGAAAATATCCGAACAGGAATTAGGTATGTCTTAGTTGTGCTTCTAGGCTCTGATAATTATAGGTGCGCATTGGTGTTATAGTTTTCGTAACTGAGGTATGTCTTTCAAGAATTCACCGGTAATGACCTCAACATCAATATCACTTGCCAGAAATGACCTCGGCATCAATAACACTCGTCAAAAATAACCTCGATATCAATTACACTCACGAAAATGACCTCGTCATCAATAACACTCATCGAAAATGGCTAGCATCAATAACACTCGCCAAAAATGACCTCGACATCAATAACACTCGTCAAAAATGACCTCGATATCAATAAACTCAGCGGAAATGACCTCGGCATCAATGACCATCACATGTCTCATCACGATGCTAAAAAATTAATGCAAGTAAGCAATTTCACACCACAAGGAAGAGACTACAACTCAAGCAAATCAAGTTCACAATAATGCCATCAAAGTATTTCATCAATCATTACATTAAGGTTCACAACAAGGTAAATCCACAAAGCATTATGATCAACCCATTGCTTTTTTATTAATCCCATTTTTATTCATTAATATCAATCAAGTGGAATAATTGAATCCATCATCCTGTTCCCATTACTCCACAACACATACAAATGAAGGAAAATACATGATTCTACTAATTTTACAAGGTTTAGGAGATCACTTGCCTCAATTTCTATCAAAAGTCAATCCAAGACTTGAGTCTTTCCTTTATGAACAATGTCTAAAGCCACACAATCTAATTCAATTAAGTAATCACAATCATATTTCAGAAATAACAATACCCAAATCAAACACTTTGAAAAATGGGTCAAAACAACTCAAAAATTCAATTCCAAAAATAAGTTTTGAATTCAAAAATCTTTACTTGAAAATGTTACCCAAGGCATTTGGAACTCATTGGTGAAAACCACTTCAAAAACGGATTGGAATTCAGCTCAAAATAACCATTTTACCAAGTTATTGGGTTCTTGAAGAAACCCCAAATTATCTTTCCAAAAACCTTGATTTAAACACTTAAATTCATAAATAATAATGAGTAAATGAACATCTAAGATTAGGAACCATTACCCAAATATTTCTTCTAAAAAATCTTGTTCAAAACGCCTCCCCAATAATGGTTTGAGTCTTCGAAGCCTAGGCCTCATGGTTCTGATTTACTTCAGGAGTCCTTAGACAGAGTTCGAGTGATTCAGGATAGGCTTAGGTCAACTCAGAGCAAATATAAGAGTTATGTTGACCGTAGGTTCTGACCTTTGAGATTCGTAGTTAGTGATCAGGTATTCCTTTGAGTATCACCTATGAAGAGCGTGTTGAGATTTAGGAGGTGGGGCAAGCTTAGCCCCAGGTATATAAGGTCATTTGAGATTCTTCAAACTGTTGGTGATGTCGCTTATAAGTTGGCCCTACTTCCTGCATTTTCAGGTATTCATTCGGTTTTCCATATTTTTATGCTTTGCCGGTATGTTTCCGATGACTCTCATGTGCTCTGGTTTGATTTAGTTCATTTAGACGACCATTTGACCTTCGTAGATGAGCCATATTCTATTTTTGCCAGAGATGTGCGACTATTTCATTCGATAGCTATTAATGTTGTTAAGATCCAGTGGAGACATCATCTAGTTGAGGAGGCTACCCTGCAAAATGAGCACGAGATGCAAGAGCAATTTCCCCATTTGTTTGAGCCTTTAAGTACTTCTTGACTCTTTATTTTTTTAGGATGAAAGTCCTTTTAGTAGTGGATGTTGTAATGACCCTCTAGGTTATTTTCTCTTTATTGCATTCTTTTTGGTGTTTAAAGGGTTCCTATTGTGACCCCAAGTCATTTATGAGTTATTGGACTGATAGTTCGGTCACCTTGTCGTTTGTCTAGGTTTTGTGCAAGTTTCCATGTTTTGGAGCATTTTGAAAATTGAATGGTTGACTTCGACCAAACTTCAAGTAGACGGCCTCAGAAAACAGTTCTGACGGTTTCGTTAGCTTCGGAACATTGAGTTTTGTCTAGAAGGACCTTTGGTGTGGTTCTCGAGATTTTTTGTGGCTCAATTCGAGCAACCTTGTGGCTTATGACTTAAAATAAAGTTTGGGTGTGGGACCCACTTTTTATCGAGACGACCTCAGTTGGAAGTTTAACATCTCTATTAAATTTGGTAGGATAGCATATCTCGTTTGCGTGCACGAGGTTCTGAACGAATCTCGAACACCCCATCAGAGATTTTGGGTTTCGGGGAACTAGCTGATATGCATCAGCTAGTGCAACCTCCATTTACCCTTGGCATTCTCGCACATCAGGCCATGTTTGCTGTGACCAGTTGTTCTGGTCTCCACATTCTTGGGCCTAGTTCTGTGTTTGTAGAGGCTTGATGAGTTGCTCATCGCGTTCGTAGGCCTTGCACAACAATTGCATAGGCCAAGAGGCTGACCCTTCATGTTCGCGATGATTTGGGGGCCCGACCTTTTGTGATCACAGACTAAGTTTCACATTCATGGAGGTCATTTAACTGGTCTTTTTAATAAAGACCAGTTGGGATTTCAGCTCTCACTTCATAGTTCAAATTGTGATTGTGGGAATTGTAGAGCTCCAAATTGGATGATTTGTGTTGCTGTGTGGGGAATTTGCGTGGTGTTGTATTTGGATCATCAAAAAGTCGTGGAAAGATCATTTCACATGTGATTTCTTGTTCCGAAGGACTGTCCAAGTCTCTTTAATGATGTTTTCATTTCATCTCCTTGCATGATCTATTTCCAAGCTTGAATTGTGCGCATTGTTAGGGCACAAGTTTAGTAAGCTAATTTGGATCCATTGACGATAGAGTTAATTTTGTGATTTCCAATGCAGATCCCACAATTTCATTTTTGACTTGATTTTGGGCCTGTCTCCAATTGTTGCATTTTTAGTGTCTTAAGATCCGTATTGACGCTGTGATAATATTTTGGTATCGTGACAACGATCGGAGGCTGTTCAGAAGAGTAAAGCTTTGGAATTGTGACTTGGAGCATGAACAGTCTGCATTAAGGTAGGTTATGACTTATCCGTCTTTAGATTGAGCTTCACTACAACAAAAATAACTTTTAGCGGCAATAAATAGACACATTAATAAAGAGTGCTAAAGTCTTTACCGGCATTAGTTAAGTGCCATTAGATCCAATATCGCTAAAGCCTTTAGGGACATATACAAAGAGTGCTAATTGCCGCTAAAAATATATATTTAGCGGTAATTGCTAATTAATTGCCGCTAAAAATCATTTTTGATGTAGTGCTTGTAAATGTGAATTCATGTTAAATAGTTAGAATCAGGGTGGGTTTGTGGTTGAATCATGCTCAATTGTTAGAAATCACGCATTAGGCCTTATTTTCAATTTTTCAAGAGTTCAATCATGTCTAGTATTGTTATGCATGTGATCATGTCTTACTTCGTAGCTTCTATATTGTTGATCTTGTTGATTCGGTAGTTTGTTATTGGCCTTAGCTTAGGTGTAGGCTAGTGACTACCTTAGACTTGCGTTTTGAAGCCAATAGGCCTTAGAGATTCTCCGACGTTACTTTGAACGACTTAGCTCCCTGTAGACTGATATAAGAGACTTGGGTTTGATAATGTGATACTTAGCTAGGCCATAACTCAGCTCCCACGACCTTTCATCCATAATTGTTTCCTTGTGGTTCGACTCGGGCATGTTCGTTGGTGATTTCAACATTTATTTGGTTGTTTGGGATCGAGTCTTGGTTTTGGAGCTAGATGGGGTCCCTGATGACTCTGAAGGTGGTTCACTCTACGCTATGGACTGGTCTAAGGAAGATCAACTGATTTTGAAGTATACGATGTTCTTTTCTACGGTTTGAGGTATGTGTGCATATCTATCATCCAGAGTTAGAGGCCTCTGTCTCTACTATTTTAGCCACAGTTCGAGGCCCGAGTGTACCTTCTTTAGTCATAGTTCAAGGTCCTGACACATCTCTATTAGACTTAGTTCGAGTTTGGGTACAACTCTATTAGTGGGGTCTGAGTCCTGACTTGGTGATTCTATTGAGTTCTTGGGTTGCCTTTACCATGGTTCGATTTCGTGGATGGTTGTGGTAGTTTTGGAATACTCTTTTCACTTAGTTAGTAGTTTCCTAGCTATTCTGTGTAGTAGTTTCCTAGCTATTCTGTGTAGTAGTTTCCTAGCTATTATGTCCATCGAGCTTATGGGGGTACATTTGAGTTATTTACTTTCAATTGCGTACCTTCTGGGCTTATGGAGGTCCAATTAGCTTATTATTAGCTATTTCAATTACTGTTTCATTTTGTGAATTCTAGTTGTTTACCTTTTCGCTTTTGATTAATGTTTTTGCTTTCCAAGCTCAATTGATCTATGATGCCTACTGTGTACATGTTGTTTTGGTGCTCATACTACACTCTAACTTGTTTTTGTGATGCAAGTCTGAGTACCAGTCGCCAACATTGATTTGAGCCTATTGCGGGGATATCAGAGACCGAGGGTGAGCTTATGACGTCCTGGATCAGTCTATCTCCTTCGGTTTATAGTTTGACTCGTTTTTTGTACTTAAGACAAGTCTGTATTTTTTGTTCACTTTTGGGACCTGTACTTTTTTAGCAGCTCTGTACTTGTGACTATCAAGTCGTGGGATTGGAGTTTTTGTTTTGATTGTATATATTCTGTTGTTCTTATTTTCCGTTGATTTCGCTAAATTGCTTCTATTTTATCTTGTGGTTTGTTGTTTCTACCCAATATGTCTATTACTGGTCATTCCGGGATATGAATTTGGCTTACCTACCGGTGGGTTATAGTAGGTGTCATCATGAGTAGGGGTTTCGAGTCGTGGTAGAAACTAAGCAAATAAATTAACTAAATTACCAACAAAAAAATTAACAATAATTGCCTTACCGCCAAAGAAAATTATTAACAAAAAAAGCAAACCAAAAGTAATCAAACAATTAACAAGACAACCCCCGTCCACCCCCACAAAAAAAAAAAAAAAAAAAAAAAAAAAACAAAAAAAAAATAGGGGCCCACCATAAGCAACAAAAAGTAAGTCCTATTGAAAAAATGAAATTGATTAATTCTTTTATGTATCGTCTGATGTTCGATATTTGTATTAGAGTTCGATAAAATCTGAATTCACATTGAAAAGTTTGATCATACTGAGAGTGAAATAGTTTTCAATAAAGATAATTTTATACTCAAAACTCGAATTTGAAACTTCTTTGATTCCGATAGAAGAAAAAAAAGGAATTTTTCACTTTTATAATGTGGACAACACGTGTTAGTGTGAGTTAAGTTTTCTCCCATTGTCTCAAAGAGAAACCCCACAAGAAAAAAAGGGGAATTGATGAGTTGTGTGCATGTGATTTGTTCAAAAAGAAAAAAAAACATATAAAAGTTTCAAGGAAAAAACAAAATATTTGAATTAAGTTCATTTGCTTGTTTTCAAGGTAGACATAAAATTGCAAAGCAAAAGCTGTCCATATGGCCACATGGGGAAAAAAAAAATACTCCCTCCGTCCCAATTTATGCATGTCGCATTTTTTTAATTTTGAGATTTAAATAAAAAAAATTATCATAATTTTTCATATTTTTTAGATATTTTAAATTATTCATTATTGTGACTTATAATAGTACTCTTTAGATAATTTTCAAATATATAAATTTTACTTCAAAAAACTTAAAGATTTCATAACTGAATTCACGATCAAATTAAATTGTTTGAATACTCTCAACTGTACTACATAAATATAGAGGTTATATGATATATTCTTTTAGGATATAAAATTATTGTTATTTGATGTCAGATCATTTGTTCACAAATTTCTAATCTAAGTCGTTATGTGTCATTACCTTCCATCTATCATAAATATTTGAATAAGCTTGTTACAGAAAATATATATAGTTAAGATGTATAATGTCTTATCGTCTAGTCATTAGTAATTTGCATTTTCATAAGGAATTCAATTTCACTGAATTTTCACATTAGAAATAATAGAATAATCGTTACATCATTTAAGTAGATCGCCATTTATGTTATAAGGAATTTCGCTACTTCAGGACGATTAAAATTATATACACAATCTTGAGTCAGAATATTTAAAATAAATTCTCAATAAATCCACCCAAAAAAAAGAAAAAATAAATATTTTGAGTTCACTGAAAAAGGGGTATGGGAAGAGGAGGATCTTCTTGTAGTTGATAAAAGATCAAAAAGTATGGGACATATTAATTAGTGTTTCTGACTCTGCACAAAAGTATATGTTTAAATCCCCCATAACATTTTTTCTTAGATATTCTTTTATTTATTTATATAATAATAATAATGTAATAATAATAATAATAATAATATAATAATAAAATACATCTTTCTATGATTTAATCATCATGTGTCCATCAACAAAAACTTTGAAAAAGCACCTTAGCTTCTTGGTTTTGGAGATATATAACATCTTCACTTTAACAAATCCATGCAAAGATAACAAGAAAATGATTGGTTCTCATCAAAATACTAAGCAATAGTAATTTAATCAATACTAGTTTGTCATATTTTTGTGGTAAAAAAGACAGCTCGATGCATTGAACATTTTATATTTTTACAAGCATTAGACACTGATTTTATTGATTGAATATATTTGTGATCGATGTGTTATATTTATTGTTGTTCGAAAGCGTCCCTTCAACTTTAATTTATCGTTACCATATCTTGGTATACAACGACAATAATAATAATATATCAAATGTAGTTCTATAAGTGGGATCAGAAAAAAATAATGTATATGCAATTAACCTTATCTCTACCTTGTAAAAATATAGAGGTTATTTCTGATGAATACTCGACTCATGTAACATAGGTAAAAACAATATGTAAAGGAAATACTATAATGAAAATGTCATACTGAAAATAATGGGGGAAAAAAACACCAGCAACAATAACAAATAATACGATAATTGAAGCAAAAGGCAATAAAAACAACAGATAATAAAATCGAAGACTAATTACATAATATGAAAGTAAGAAAAATAATACTATAAAAAAACTAGACACTACTTAACTACCTATTAACCTTCTGCTTTAATTAAACACCTTTTAATCACACTCTTATTTTCCTAATTAGAACAGTTCTAGAAGGCCTCCAAGAGAATAGCAATAGTCAATTTACACAATCAGCCAAAATTTTAAACGTGTTGATCATACTTTTCAACAAGTACCAAAAGTGACAAAAATTTAATACAATTTTTTTAATTAAAAATTACTTTATCTTTTCTCCCCCACATCCATTTTATTTTTATTTTTTATATATAACATAAAAAATGAATGCCATAGTACAATATTCTTGCTTCCCCATGTGAATTTGCTAATCTTGAAATTAATTAAGACCATAATTTATTAATAACATGTCCCATTAATAAAAATGTACCATATTTAGTTATTTATTAGGAAGACATAAAATTTTAAATATGGAGTTTAATGCTTAAAATCAATATTGTACCAAATGTTGGCATAAATCTTTTGGTTGTTTGCTTCTTGATAATCATAAATTAATTTAAACCCAAGAAAGTACTAGGCTACTTGATTTGAGACAGTCTAAATTAATTATATTCTAACACAATTAATATCAAGATCACAAATCTCATGATTAATTTTGCCCCTTAAACACCTCATGTTGTATCACTAAGTACCCTTGTTAATATTGACTAAAATTGGTCCCCATTAATTTGGGATTAAAGATTCGGGATGGAAAACGATGAAATCTATTATATTCAACGTGCAGAGAAACTTTTTAAATACAAGTGAAGACCAACAACAACTCATATACTATAGGAGGTGTTGTAACACCCCAGAAATTTTTTGAGCTAAGACTCGAACCATCCTTCGTTGTGAGTAGGATTTTACCGAGGAATTTAAAATTTCTTAAGGTGTTAAGGTCACTAGATGTATCACCTTGAGTTCCAAAAAGAACTAAATTGAAAATAGCAAAATCTGAAATTTTGCAAGTTATGCTTAAGTTATGA
>JAJONR010006039.1:0-38937 GCA_029582245.1 Solanum etuberosum | reverse complement strand
AAAAAAAAAATATTTTAAAAATATAATTTAAATTTACGGTATAGTTTAAGAATGATTTGGCCAAAAACTCGATAAGTTACATAGCCTAAGTTCAAACCATCTGAAATTTGAAGCAATTGAAGGGACTACCATTATAATATCATTATTTATATTAAATTAATAGCAATTACAAAGAGTCGTATTATCATAATTGTGTTAAATTAATAGCAAATACCTCTTGCTGACTTAAATACCTTGTCTATATACTTAAATTTTGCCTTTCACCTCTTATTTTCTAGTAATAATAATAAAAAAAAAGTCACAATTGTTGTAATAATATTTATAATAATATAAATTACACCTCTTCATCTTCTCCAACAAGCAAAAAATATTTAATGATATTAATTATGTCTCTTCAACTATTTTCTTTATATAATAACTCCTCCTTTTATATCTCCCAACTTCTCCTTTTTATTTGAAGGAATTTCGAATGCAAAAAAATTGGAGGAATTATTTTTGATACAATATTTTTTATATATATTTTATTTTATAACATACGTATAAATTTATAGGTATGAAATTTAAGACTTGAAATATGACATACCTTGTTTTCTTCTCTTTTTTAAAGGCACACTAAATGTAAATAGTTGGGTTGTAGAGGACTTACCATTGTGTATAAGATATTTTCGGATTGATTCTGAAAAGTATAACTCAGATATTTCTTATAATTTGAGTGTCATAAAACTCAAATATCGAATATTATTCGAATTTTGTAAAAATTAAGTTCTCTTTAACAAAAAAAATAAAGGACATATTTAATTATATTCTTGTTAGGACAATATTACTTTTGTTGTAAGATCTATTATATGATAGCCTAATGTTACATACATAGATTTCACCTAACACTTAGTTTGACACTCGATAACTTACTCACGATCTTGTAAGCTTAAGTAAGCCTTTTAAATTTAGATTGCTAAGAGAATGAAGAAAGACACAGGAGAGTTTATAAGGAGATTTTTGTATTGTTTGAAAATTGCTTGCTTCTTGCTTGATGTTTTTACAAATGGATGCCCCTCAATTTATACTACTTATTTAGGGGCTAATATGTAAATAAAAATTATTTAAAAAGTCCCTACATAATTACAAGTAGATCCCTTCTCTATAATACTCTACACAACTAGAATATTCCAAAGACCTTCCATGAAAATCCATGAAATTCTAAGGTCTTTCATGGAAAATCTCCATGTATTTCTAGAACCTTCCACTATGAACTAGCCTTCTTGCTATTTAAGTCATCCACATGGCCAACCTTGTTCCATGTGGCACCTATGTGGCGCTTAAGTGGTGTGATGGCGTGGCGGATCGTCACACTCTCCCCCACCTGATATTGCAACAACCACGGTGCATTTTTGCTGCATTAACTCTCGTATCTTATATTTGAATAGTCACAAGTCCTCATATCATTCTCGTGTAGCTTTTTTTGATGATTTCCCCTCCCAATGGATGTGAAAGACAAAGATGGCTTTTTGTCTTTGTCTCCCTCAAAACTTGTAGTAATTTCCAAGAACATCGATCCCTTTTTTTTAGCCTCTTCACGAGCTGTATAGCCGAAAATTGTGTTTGTCCTTCAGTCTTTGGTACATCAACCAGGGATACCATACATGATCCTTCTTGCTCCATGACCAAAAGGCGTTAGAGGTAAGGATTCAGATTCCAGTTTGTTTAGTGAGGGCGACCGCGAAAGTCACCGAATGGGTCAGTCTTTTAGACTTCTGAAAGAACTCTTTTCTAAGAATTATGTCAAAGATGTCTAAAGGAGCGACACTAAATGTTGATTTTACCTTTTCACTTGCCTAGCGTGATGCTTACTCCATGAGTGACTCCACACATGAGATCTGGTGGTGCATTGACTATCTTGAGGCGGGTGTTACTTGGATTGTAACTCAACCACAACTTTGTTGCTGCGGTCTTGGACATGACGTTTGCCTCTACACCAATGTCGATCATAGCACGAGCAGATCGTCTATTGATCATGATGTCTACATACTGTGCGACATATTCTTTTGGCTTCTCTGATTGCTTTGCAATAGCTCTGCATAGTATAATAAGGCCCAACTATGTAGCGCCCGAACCTTGCACTAATTCTTATGCATCTTTCTCCATCCATTCCAGTAATACGACACAAAGATTCTTCAGTTCATGGCATCTTGCATAGCCATGTGGCCCATCGCATATGTAGCAACCATTTCTCTTTATAGTTTGTGCCTTTTTATCAGCATCGCTTTGACGTCCAAACTTCTTGCCATTGAACTGATAGGTATCATGATTCATCGAATGTGGTTGTTGCTTTTTATTTTTGCCACGATCTCTCTCACCTTGGTCATGACTACCTCTCATCTCTTCTTCTCTTCCTTTATTACGTTTGTCATGCTTAAAGTATGTCAAAGCTTTGACCTACGTGATGGCTTTATCAATAGTCCTAACCTGTCGGCGCTTCAACCCCGTCTTGACACAATTTTACAGCCCATCCATAAAGTGGAACAACATATCTTCATCCGTGAGGTTGGGAATATGAAGTGTGAGGGTGGTGAACTCCTTCCCATATGCTCGTATGTTTCATGTCTACTTCAACTCCTTAAACTTACGTTTTGCCTCATAGATGGCATTGTTGGGGAAGAAATCCTTCTTGAACTCTACTCGGAATTGTTCCCATGTGTTGATGGTGCAAAGTCCCTTTCCTATCTCAGACTATTTTCGCTTCCACCAGAGCATTGCCATCTCCGAGAGGTACAACTCGATAGTGTTAATTTTGTTGTCATCACTCTTCACTTTGTTACACTTGAAGTAATTCTCCAAGTGCCAAAGAAAATTCTCCACTTCTTGCGCATCATGAATGCCTTTGAACATTGGTGGCTTTGTAGCCTCAATCTTGGCCTCCCTATCATTGTCGAATGACGCTGATCCTCCAACTTCAATCCCCTATTTAAGTTCTTTCATCTTCGCTCTCATAGTTTCAATTGCGCTTAACGCATTCGTGAGTATCTCATATTCGGCATGCTGACATCCCTCCAATTCCTTGCGGATGTTGTCATTCTCTTCATGGGTGAAGTCTTCGAGAGTCTTGAACTTGCTATCGACCTTGTTCAAGCGTTTCCCTAAGATCTCCATAGCCTGCCTTGTCGTGCCAACCCTCACGATCCACTCTACTCCGGATGTGACGTTAATGGGCTCCTCCCCATGCTCATCGTCACTCACCTCAATGGTCGAAAGTGGGTGAGATGTCAGCGCTTCATTTGGTGTAGGGTCAAGTAACAATTCCTCGTTACTCTTAAGGTTCTTCCTTCCCTTTCGGTGCCTTTTTCCACCATCCTGCCTAGCGTTGGTGGTGCTAGCAGCATTGATGTCACCCTTGTTAGTCATTCCATTAGTATCAACCTGGCTCTGATACCACTTTATCACAACCTTAGACTTCCACTAAGCGCTCTGTGTGGCACTCGATAACTTACTTACGAATCTTTCAGGAATCTTTGTAAGCTTAAGTAAGCCTTTTCAAATAGATCGCTAAGAGAATAAAGAAAGACACAAGAAAATTTCTAAGAAAGCTTTTATATTGCTTGATTCTTGCTTGATATTTTTACAAATGGATGCCCCTTTATTTATACTACTTACTTAGGGGCTAATATATAAATAATAATTGTTAAACAAGTCTCTGCATATTTACAAGTAGGTCCCTTCTCTAGAATAATCTACACAACTAGAATATTCCAAAGACCTTCCATGAAAATCCATGGAATTCTAAAGTCTTCCATGGGAATTCTTCATGTATTTCTAGAACCTTCCACTATGAACTAGCCTTCTTCCTATGTAAGTCATTCACATGGGCAACCTTGTGCCATGTGGCACCTATGTAGCGCTTATGTGGCGTGATGACATGGTGGGTCGTCACACTAAGCTCTTATTCAGATGTGATTAAGTTTGGAATTTTTTCTAACAATCTTTAGACATATTCGAGTAGAATGCTGAAGGGAAAGGAGTCTGATATATCACTCAACTTCCTCATTTAAAATTGATATATCAATTGTTATAAAAGTGGCTCATGTATATTCTTATCGTTATTAAAGTGACACGTATATACTCTTATTGCTACAAAAGTGGCTCAAATATACCTTTTATTTTTAAAAAATAAATTCATGAATGGATATATATATATGATCCTTTTAGCAAAGTTCAGAAGTATATTTGATCATTTTCATACATGAATTAACTTTTTACCGCTTTGGTCATCATTATTTGAATTTCTTATATATTATTTCATTGTTTTTCTTTCACTCTTTAGTGTAAAAATGTGAGTAATAAAAAGAAAGAAGTGTGAGTGAAAAAAAAAAGTAAGAAAAAAATTTAAAATACTTTTTGGTGGCTATATTGTAATTTAGTTTTTATATCTGTAAAAAAATAATCGAGGCAACTATGATGAATTTTACAAGAAAATTATTGAAACATAAATTTAACCATCAAAATAATAAATCTAAATTAGCCGTTGAATGAAAGAAAAAACACACATGTGAGAATGTTCAAATATAGCCAACGTTATTTTTTTTAATAAATAATTTAAAACAATTCTTTTCACTTCCGTTAGAGGAAAATGATATATGTGAATCATTTGTTAAACACTAGGAATATATATGAGCTACTTTTATAATGAAAAGTATATCAACTCTAAATGACAAAATCGATGGATATTTATACCTTTTTTCCTAAAAAGAATAATGATTATAAGTTTCTATAATTAAAAAAAAAGTTAATTATTGTAACAAATCTTCCAAGAAGATAAAATGTGTATTATTCGAGTTTATAGAAAAGACAACTATTTTTACTTACTGTCAATTTAATCTACTAATTATGCTTCAATTTCAAATCAATTGAAATTGACTATATAAATCATAAATCGTTATATCTACTCAATTTAGAGGTCAATATAACTTGACTAACTTTACTTTGACTATAATTACTTAGCTATTTATTTCTTCGTTCAGATTTCCTCCGCCTATACAAGAACTCACTTCAACGTAGTTGACTTTAAAAGTTTATGAGTATTTATCAAAAGAAAATTTTTGATGAATATATTCACAAACAGTGTAGAAGGATATCTTTTCTTATCTTGGCAAATTCTTTTGCGAATTGTAACTACAAATTACACTGATAACTCAAAAAGGAAATTTATACTTAGTTTTTTATGTATAATTATTTACTCGAAGATTATTTTAATAACTTTAATATTATGTTATTATATTATATGTCATAATATTGGATATACACATAATGCACATGCTAAGAGATAGTTAATAAATAATTTTGACCGAATTATATATGGTGATAAATTTCCCTTTTTATAACTCATGATTTAGTTATTATTTCTTATCTTCAAATGAATACATCATCCATGTCTCCTTTACCTAAATTTCTTTCTTATTTTGTGTTGTCTCAATCAAACAAAAGAGGAAAACATTCAAATTTTATCTTCCTCTATTTTTTCTTTAGTTTCCATGCATTAAATAGTGAACTTCTATATTTAAAAAAAAATAAAAATAGGAGTGTTTCTACCTTTCGAGAGTTTAGAAAAGAAAAAAGAAATAATCATGATTTTTTTAAAAAAAATAAGTACTATCACAATTTGATCCTAGATTAATGGAAAAACTACATAAATGACCATAAAATCCAAAATAATTACAAGTTCATATCCAAATCCAAAGTAATTCCTGAAATACTCATTCTTTCATAAATAATTACAACTCATACCCCATTCATTAAGGCTGATAATTTCCGTTTAGCTGATACTAAATCAGTATCATATACTGTATTGGTATCATTAAGGCTGATAATTTCGTCTAACTGATACTAATTACTCATTAGTCAATGATATTATAAGACTATACTGATCTACCATCAATTAAGTAAAATTATCAGTCTTAATGATACCAATATAATATATGATACTGATTTAGTATCAGTTAAATGAAATTAGTTGGAGATATATAATGTAATTATTTAGTTGGATATGAATATAAAAGGATATATGTTTGTAATTATTTTACTTTTACGGTGTATTTGCTTAGTTTCCTCTAGATTAATCTCGTAAGCGGCCTCTTGGTGGGCCGATCCTGTAGGCCTAATCCCACGATTAGTGGTCAACTTACTGACCCACTTGACACTTGGGGTGGATATTGTACGGTATGATATGATATTAAAATTTTTGATTTAATAACTTTATTTTTTTTATTTTTTAACATATGATATAATTATCATATCAAATTAATTCAGTGTGGTTCAGTATTTTAAAATTCAATTTTAATATTTTATGATACATTAAATAAATAATCATAATATGATCGACCTCAACTTATATATACTCATATAATAGAGAGTTGTGACTTGACGTTTCAAGAAACATCTCAATTATATCATACATACATCCTATACATGTAGAAATATTCAAAAGAAAATATAAATAATTTCATTTGTTAATCAATCACCGATAAAATAGTTAAAGCTCCAATATCTAAATAAGTAGTCTTGTACTAATACTAGTATTATTCTATATATTTATTAGTATTATGATAGTATATATGAAAAATTATGATATCAAAATTTTCAATTTCAATATAATATTAAATATCTACGATACGTCAACCTTTACTTGACACCCTTACTTTTAGAGTTTAAAAAAAAAAAAGAGTCATTTTTTGTGAGAATTTGAACATCAATTTCTTAACATTTTTTTAAATTTTATTTAGACATTACATTAAAAAACACCAATCATATTGTTTATAATTTTATTTTTATTTTTATAGTAAATAAAAAATTGCTTGACTCATGTATTAAAAAAATATCCTAGAGTCCACTAGTTCTTTCCCCCATTTTCAAGCTTATATCACCTTTTTCTACTTTTCTCTTCTTTTTTTCCCCTTCATTTCCTACCTTCCAAGCATAAGGCCATATGGGAATCAAATTCTCTCCAATAGAAAAATTCCCTTCCCAATTTCAAAGTTGAAAATAAATTCTTATTCTTTTATAAATTATCAAAATAATATTTCATAAATAGTCGAGCGTTGTCTCCCTTATTCCTTTTTATTATTAGTCGTATTAAATAATTGTATTACTCTTGTAATTTCTTGTTCTTTGAGTTTGGTTATTATTTGAGGGTTTTTTACACTTTGATTATTGTACGTTGTATCTAGTTATGACTAGTATTTAGGATCTGAAATAACTACATTTAAGGTTTACGTATACTTTTACCCTCTCCAAATCTTACCGATAGGATTACACTAGATAGGTTGTTGTTGAGTATTAAAATTCCATTGTTCTCTATCATATTTTATCTAGTTTCAAATTAACTTGTTTTTTAAAAGTACTAGTATAACATTTATAGGCAACTCTTTATCTTTTTCCAAATAAAATTATACCCAATACATTACCATTCTTCCAATGCATAATCAATTTCTTTTGGCAATATACAAATTGTTAGGGTTTTGTCCTGATTTTTTTATATCATATCTGAGTTTTAATTTTCCTTTGAAGAAAAATTAAAGCATTACCATAATTGTTTTTACTTTTCCTGAAAGAAAAATATAAATCTCTTCCATATTTGATTTATTCTTTCCTTAGAGGAAAAACTTTGAGATCTATAAATTGAAGATCAATATTCTCATAGCACAACTCGATAGCATCCACAATGTAGATATTTAAGAGTTTAATTTATGGGGAGATTAAATCTCCCAATAGAGTTTATGCTTTTTAATAGTAGTTTTCAATATGTAGGTCGTTTGACCAAACCATATTAATAATATGTTTTTAGTATGCTTTTATTTATCGTCTGATTTATCAACCATATGATTTGCAATTATAAGCTTCCGAATGACGCCCTAATCACTTTCAAATCCAACAAACATGTGGACCAAAAAAAAAGGAGAGAGGCCAAACTAGCTTCCTAAAACAAATTGCAATATCACCAAAAATATCCTTGACAAGAACACTTGTCTTTCCAACCCATTGATAATAACTATCACCACAAGTTCATGCACTTTTGTTTTAGGAAAGAAGGATCCACAAGGAAGAATTATGCAAATTACAATGGTCCCCTAGTTCCTTTTTTACAAAATTATGTTTGGGTAATGTGCTTGTCAATTATAAAGTCAACAACCATTTCCCACATGCAAATGAAAAGATTTTCAAGCAAAGTATTCTCCACTTTCAAATAAGTTGCACCTTTTTTTTTCCTTCCACAATGGAAAGTGTTTTTTGTCATGTGAAGATGCTTCATTATTGAGAGATATCTAATGTCTTAACATACCTAATAAAATGAAAAAAATGATCCACCAATTTGGTGGATTAATGTGTTAGTAGCAAAAAGTTTATTAGATTCAAATCCACGTGAAAGGGTTGAGGTGTATGTGCAACTGTTAATTTCGAAAGAAAAAACTGTGTGTATATGTGTACACCTTAAAAAAACTACTTATATATTTTAAAAGGATACCTCAAACATATTTGTTGGACTAGATTATTGTGTCAATGTGCCCCTTAGGCTCTTGAGAGCATGCACGATCAAAGTTCGAGTTGGGGTACATCATTTTGTTTTTAGCTGACAATTATATATTTATTTATTTATTTATTACATAAAACTTGTAGGTGGAAGCTTGACATGTTTCAATTACGCAACTAACGTATGCAAAGTGATTCCCAAACCACTAGTATGTGGATCAGCGAGCTCCATTCAGTTATATCATCAAATTTATATTTATATGTTAGTACATCTGGTCTATGGATGTTTGATAGAAATTTTCAAATTATGTGGTGTTGCATGACATCACTTCGACTAACGTGCATTTATATTTGGTGGTGTCTTCGTTATCTTCAAATCCTGATTTGCCTCTAGTAGTGGAGGAATAAACCATTTAACATTATTCGAGTAATTAGGGATTAGTGTTAAAACAAAACATGTTATAATATGTTTATTTCTTACTTTAATTGCTCGATGTTAATATTAGTCCATATAGCTAGAAAATTAACGGTGTGACTCATATATTAGATAATTAATTATTTATCTTATTTTCAAGTAAGTAAATAATCACATAAAATCTAAAATTATATGAATATATCATTTTATTAAGAGTGTTTAGGGCAATCAAATTTGATTTTAATGAAAAAGTCTCTAAGGTAAAAGTATTTTGTTTATTTTGATATTTTAACATTGACATGACAACTTGCCTTTAACCTTCTTGTTTGGTATCTAGTAGTGAGATTATAGCCCTAAAAACTCTCAATTTATTTTATTTTATGATGACCTAATTTTGATTGTAAAATGTCTTTTAAAGCTTTAGTAAAATTATAGCGCTAAAAATCTTAATTTATTTTATTTTATGATGACCTAATTCTAATTGTAAAATACCTTTTAAAACTTTTGAATTTGATGAACTCGAAGGAGGTCTGAGCCCAAAATAATAAATACTTATCCACACCAAGTGTTTATCGTCTAAGTATTGTTTATTCTCGTTTTCTAGTTCTATTAGTTTTGCACTTAGTAAAAATGTTTTTAATGTTATACATCAATCCTTTAGGGCTTGTTTATTTCCTTGGAGAAAGAATAACAATTCTAGGATAAAATTTGATTATACAAACATAAAATTATTCAATCCTATATTTGGTTGGATTTTTGTTTATTTGGTATAAACAATTTCAAGATTAATAATACCATAGTTTTGATACTATTTTTTTTATACCTAGGTGGCACAATAATACCTACAATTAGTTATTTTGGGATAAAATCAATCAAATGATCAAAATATTGTTCTTTAAAGTTTTACCCCCCAAAATTCTTTAAGAATCTCAAGTTTACATTAGAAATATATATATATATATATATATATATGTGTGTGTATATTAATTTTTCACTATCGATCTTTCTACTATGTATACCCCTAAAATGTGTTTAGCTTTCATCGTTCAAATAAGTCATGATTTTTTTTTTGTATAATTTACCTAAATCCCAAAGTGTTAAGAGCTAATTACATTATTTCCCTACTTTTTTTAAAATAACAAAAATCCCTTAAAATTTATGAATTTCAGATACCTTACTGGACTTTCTGATACATAGGTGAGGGATATATCCGAGCGGGGAGGAATGTATCAGAGTGGGGATAGAATCCGGATACGTCAGCAGACATCCGGATACATAGGTTAGGGATGTATCAGAAAGGGGATAAAAATGTATCAGCGAGAAGAGAGTGATGTATCCAAGAGGAAATTTTTGAAATTTTCATTTAAACTAATGAAGTTATCTAACAACATCCACAATTGTTGGCAACAATTAGACTAACTGTTGCAGCAACTATAATAATTATTGCAACTTCTCTATTAGCTGCTAAAATTCACAATCTTTTTATACAACAGGTCAGCTTACTCAGCTGTTGCAACAAAGTGATCAGAAATCACCTCTAAAGTAATGTCCAGTGCTATAAGAAGCAACAACCAAACAACGAAACGAAAATTCCGGGATGACAATCTCTCTATATACTGTATAAACTACCTCAAATTGTTGCCTCCAAAAACTGACAGCAAATCAGTTCCCAGAACAACTACTTGACCAAAGAAGAACACTGGTGCAATCAGTTTCTTGATCACTTTGAAAAGTAATACATTCATATGATAACTCTGCTCTTCTGTATATGTCCCTTTGGGGGAACATCCAATAAAATTGGCATGGTACAGAGTGGATAAGCATGGCTCCATGCACAAATCGCGAAAAGGTCGTCTTCTGTAAAACGGAAGTGCCTTACTTTTAAGCTAAAAGACAACATATATTAATCACAGTATTCCTATTTCAGCATCAAGCTAACAAAATGGGATACAAATATTTTGAACTATACAAGCACCAAAAGATCTCCTAACATGTTGGGAGTACAGACAAGTCAATTTAAGTTATCTTGAACTGTAGGAGTTGTATCGACACAGAAATCCAACGAAATATCCCTAAAACTTATGGACCTGTTACTTTTCTTCAGTCAAAAGCAAATCTTTTAACCCTCGAACAAACTGGTTTCTTCTGTTTCTTCATCTTCACTAAAGCTAGGTGGCTTCTCCACAGCAGTACTACAGCAAACACAATCAGAGTCATTACTAACCGAAATGAATAACATAATAACTCAGCTTTAATATAACGAGGACAACATAAGAATGCGTTGCTTTTTAAATTTTTTATAGCAGGTAGAAAGCCTCAGATAACATCACAACTTAGTAATTACCAAGGAAATAATGCACATGGTACTAGAAATATTAACCTGTGCTATGTTTTATGATCAACCTTCAAGTGATGGATCAAAATTATGTTTGAAGGTCTTACAACAGTTCTAATAGAAACCATTCAAGGGGTAAATATGATTCTCAATAGTCATGACATTTAGTCACATGATCATCTCAAAGTAGAGCCATATTCCAAAAATCCTATTAAATAATCATGTTAAAATACATAGGCAGATTAACAAATACTAGGTTGTGTAAAATCAAGTTCTTTAAGTTGGCCAAACCTTATCTGATGATTTGTCTGCAGTGGCATTCCTATCATAGATGCTCTCCTCAAGTACTCTTGATGGTCAGGAACTTCATTCGTTGCTCGTTGAACAACCTTTAATAAAAGTTGGATTTATGGAATTCATAACCATGTATAAAACCAAAAGGAAGTTGCATGTATTAAGAAAAAGCAAAAAACTTACTGTTATCTCATTGTGCCGGGGAACCTGAACCTTCACACGAACTAGATTAGAGTTCTCATCAACTACTGGCCTCTTTCCGCTGATGTGGTCCTATATATCATTTCAAGAAAACGTATCAGGATTTGGCGGGACCGCAGAACAACATAGGATACAGTGAAACTGGTAGTATACCTTTTCAACAATTTTGTGAAGCTCTCTCTCCCTGAAATTATGATACTCGCTTCCCTTAAAATCAGAAGGCTTGCGATCTAAATGTTCCTTCTCCAAAGCCGTAAGACTCACTTCACTACGGCTACTAAACCGAGGTTTCACTTGCTCCCCATCGACTTTTCCAACATAGGGACTTCGAAGACCATTGCCTGAACCAGTACTAGTTCTAATCTCTCCACGTCCATGTTTTGCCATAAACTTACAGTTGTCTCTGCTATCAACTATCATTTTTCTTGCAGAACCTTCATACATGTCTAATGATGAGTTCCATTCAGGATATTCATTATGCTCAGAGGGCTTCAGCTTAGGCTTTGGGTTGAAGCGATATTCAGGATGAGAGGAATTGGATTTTCTTTTGAAGCTCAAACCATCCAGATCAGAGTCATGAGAGTTGGACTTGAAATTGGGTTCGAATCCCTGATGGGGCAATGCAAAAGCAAAATATGTATAATTCAAGAAACAAGACATCAAGAGTGCTTTGGTTTAGATAGTAAGATGTAATATATGGGAACTTGGTAAGATGAGCGGCCACGAAAAGCAAGTAAAGCAGTCCATCCTAATCTGGTCCCTTGAAGATAAAGATGTATTACATTAGAAAAATTAAACAAAATACATAGAGAACTACCAATTTTTATTCCCAAGACAGGGGTTACTCCAGACTTAATTTTTGATCTCCAAGGAAGGTACTAATGTGATTAATGAAATCACTGGGGTAATCACAGAACACCTTTCTATAGGAGTTCTCTTGATTAGTGAAAACAGCCTTTCGAACCCCAAATGTGTTGATTCTCGTGACAGAGAGCTGCTTCAAAACTAATCAACAGAACTCAAGCAGGCTACCAAACCTTACTTTACTTTGGTAAAGTTTGTGTTAATTACTAATTTTTATTGTAGGACAGTAATTCCACCATCTTTGGAGATGGTTAGTCATAGGAGTGTCAAATGGGTGGGTTGGGCTGATTCTCGGTGGGTCAAAATGAGCTGAGTTAATAAATGGGGTGGTCAAAAGTTATTTGGGCTGAGATGGGCTAAAATCTGGGCCATAGCCCAACCCACCCAATTCTAACTAAGTTTTAATTAATTTATTTGTTTCCTTAAGAATTGTTCAATTACCGAATAAGACTTTTGCTTTTGTTAGGGCTATTAGCTATATATAATATATAAAACAAAAAAGTGTTTATTTTTCAAAACTTTGGACAAAGTCACTCATGAGTCAATTTGAGCTAAAAATCAGCCCAGTTTTATATGGGCTGAATTGGGCCGGTCAAAATGGGCTAAGTTAAGCAAATGGGTGGGTCAAGTTTTTTGGGCCAATTTTGACACCTCTAGTTAGTCATGATATAAAGAACCTAAGCTGGTAATTTAGACAGAGTACTGGTAAGTCCCTCAAAAAGCATCATTATTCTAAGAGAGTGACTAGTCTTGTTATTTCTTTAGAAGTGTATTATACTATTTATTGGAAAGAGCATAATTATAACATTTAAAAGAAATCGACACAATGAAACAGCCTTTAGAAACTCCATTCCTTTGAAATTGTTTCCGTTGCTATACCAATCCTTAAATTGATAAGTTCGCTGCTATCACCATCTTTATCTGAAGATATTAATCCCTGTGAATTTAGAATAGTTTTACCGTGAAAAGAAAGATTCAATATGGTATCTCATAATCCAGTTGAAACAAATCTTCATGGACAAAAGGAAGAAAAATTCTAGAAATTCCAACAAAATGAAGGAAAATTGAGGAGTATTATTTAATGAAGCAACTGTTCTTTTGGTAACCTTTTTTTTTTTTGGATGAAGTAAGATACTTCATTAATAAGCATTCAGAGATGCATGTACATACAAGAGATAGTTAGCTCCTGTACATTGTATGCACACTTTTTAGGATATTTTCTTTTGGTAAAGTTAGAAACTTCGGGCCAATAGTCAAACCATAATGCACTGTAATTCAACAAAGACGCGAGGCAAGAAAATATTATTGAATTTGAACAAGCTTTTGTGAGATAATAAGAAATCAGTAATTTTTGCCCTCCATGTCAGTAATCAAAAGGGCACTCTAGTCAATCTAAGATGCACCATCTAAGGTTTTGTTTTTTTAAAGAAAGGTTACTGTGGATTGCACAATTTAAGGATTTACCAAAGAAGTCTACAAGCTTCAAATAAGTTTCGAAGTTCCATATCACACAATGGTTTGAAGTACAGTTAACATTAATATATACCAATTTGTGCAGTTTGGCTATAGCACAGTTCTAAACATAGCACTTCCTTAGTTCCTTCGCCTTGATGGCAGGTAGGGAAGGGTTAAAATATCGTCTAAATTCTAGCTGTGATCTAGTTGCAGAAAATTTAAGCATTCTTGTGCAAATGTGCAATATGCAGAATATGCATGGTTTTGCAATTACTAAATCGAGGTTTACCAAACCGATAAAGAGGAATGTGGCAAGATCCACTTACATTTGACCGCCTGTAGACGTTGGACATATCTGGTGAGCAAGCTGGAACAGGTTCTGGAGAGTAATAAGAGTCTGAGAAACATTCATATGACAATACCAGTGAGCAAAACTTTGTATCAGGAAACTAAGTTACACTTTGAGTATCCATTTTTCAGACGTACAAAAAAGTAATGTAACACCAAAGAATATATACATAACCCAGAATTGAGGTGATACTGGACATACTAATAGAGCTTGACATTCAGCATGAAGATCTCTCATAACTCTTATTATATATACAGAATCAAGGTTGACTACTTCGTCAATGTCATACACCACGGTAATATTTTATTTGTGAGGTTATCTCCGTTTTGTATACCACTTGTAAGTTTTATATGGTAATTTTTGCCCATTGGTCATACAATGTTATTACTTGATGAAAAAAAACAGGTTGAGTCCAGTGTTTTGGACAGCGAAAGGTGACAAAGATCTGCCTCGCCACGAGGCGAGGCGCTCGCCTTTTTGAAGTGCGGCGCCAATTAATACCAAAAAATTAAAATACTTGATTGCATAAATAAATAATCAAAATCTCAATAGCAAATATTTCAATTCAAAAACTGAAAATAGATAGTACATACTAAAAGTCTAAGAGTGCAACTGTGAAATTTGAAAAGAAGACCCTAAAATTACCTTTTAACTTTTAGAATCCTAAATTGGTCGCCTCTTTTTAAAAAAATACAAAAGGCAAAGCCTTTCTCACCATTATCGCCATGGCGCGCCTTTTGAAGATCGCCTCACCACAAAGCTCAAAGGCGATGAATGGTTGCCTTGCCTCTCGCAATTGGCGACGAGGCAATCACCTTTCACAACACTGGTTGAGTCACAGTGTTGTGAAAGGTGATCACCTCATCACCAATGGCGAGAGGCAAGGCGACCCTTCATCACCTATTAGCTTTGTGGCGAGGTGATCTTCAAAAGGAGTCGCCTTTTGTATTTTCTTAAAAAAAGGCAACCAATTTAGGATTTTATAAATTAAAAGGTAATTTTAGGGTTTCTTTCCAAATTTGCACAGTTGCACTCTTAGACTGCGACTCCAACAAGTTGACTCGACTAGACTTCTCCGGCGAACCGTTAGACTTTTCTGGCGACTCCAAAGTCCAACCAATACATATTTCTTTTTTTTCTTCTTCCTCTATTTCGTTTTCCTTCTTCAGACTTCAAAGTTCCCTACTTTGTACAATTTAACAATTGACAAAAACTGTTTGTGTAATGATTGTTTTGCAAGAAATTGATGGAAGCTGAATTTTAAAGACATTTCAATGACTTGGGAAAGTAATGAAGTCAGCCAGTTGCAAAATTCATTGGAATCTTATACTTCGGATGACAGCAAGTAAGCTTCCCCAAGTTGGAATAGAGAAAAGGTTACGGCATGCTGCTGGAAAAGAGTGACTATTGGGAAGTGGAATGGCCACGGAAGATGCTTTGGAAGATCAAGGCACCTACAAAAGGTTGCTTGTTTTGGATGGGTGGCTGCAAAAATTGCATGTCTAACACAAGAATTATTGCAGAAGGCGGGATTTCATCTGTGCTGCATATGTTTTTTTGTGTAAAAGAGCAGGAGAGTCCTCCTAACCATATGCTTCTTCACTGTGAGTTTACCTGGAAGATCTAGACAATGTTTTTGAAGATTTTAGGGGTACAGTGGGATATGCCATATGAGATGAAGAGTTTACTACTCAGTTGGCAGGGTCAAAATATGAATAGCATATGTACAAAGACCTGGAGCACTGTCCCTTTCTGGAATATTTGGCTTGAAAGAAACAAGATGCTTTAATGGAGAAAAACAACATATATCTTTTGTAAAATATAGGTGCTTACAAAATTTATATTTTTGGTGTAAGGAACAGATTGTGGGGGAGGTTTCTGAGCTTGTTGATCTCATAAAACTATGAACTGAAACTTTGTATTGAGAATGTAATCCTTTTGTTGTACTTTTGCAGTACCCCCTTGCTACTTGCTTTAATAAAACATCATCTTACCGAGAAAAGAAAAAGTATCCATGAACCATGTCATGTTTTTCTGAGATAGAGCTCTGGTAAGACAAACAACTGTAAAGGGGCTACCTTTTTCTTTATCTCAGTTTTCTTTTGTCAATTTTTCTTTCATTGTTAGATGTAACTATGCATCTTCTTGATGCCCTTTTGTGAATGAAATACCTTACTTTATCAAAAAAAGATGAGACGGAGGTTGTGTAGTCATGTAAAGTATGATACAAGTCAAGAAGTAAGCAGTTAGGATGAATAAGAACTGAGCATAACAAAGAAGAAGAA
This sequence comes from Solanum etuberosum, assembly GCA_029582245.1. Classification (NCBI taxonomy): domain Eukaryota; kingdom Viridiplantae; phylum Streptophyta; class Magnoliopsida; order Solanales; family Solanaceae; genus Solanum; species Solanum etuberosum. The sequence goes on along the minus strand of JAJONR010006039.1, from coordinate 22,225 downwards.
AAAACATCTTAACAAGAGCAGTTCCAGACAGGCATATCTTGGATTTAAATAATAGGACAATAAAAAAAAAAAACATTTGACCTCACCATTGACAGGATTTGGCGCTGATGATTCAAAGGCACCAGGAGGAAGTGGATCGAATTCAATACCAAGTGGTGGACCATCCAGTCGGTAGTGCCTCCCCAATTGCCTCTTCACAGCAGTAATTGCAGCATTCTCTACCTGACCCTTTACTTTCAAATACCCAGATGGGCCATTCTTTGGTTTTACTCCCTTAAAATCAGTAGGTAAATTCTGCGATATGTCTCTTGAAGTTGCTATATCGTATGGTTCTGCATTTTGTGAAAAACATTCATTCCGTAATGAAGAACTGCTTCTTGAAGAGTCATCATCCATGCAATTAGACTTTCCTCTAAAATGAGTTCCAGCCTCATATGCCACATCTGCAGTTGAGAATTCCGCGCCAGTTAATCTTCTACTCTCAACTTCCCGATGATCAAATTTCTTATCGTCTGCTTGCTTGGTGCTACCACAAGAATCCTGCCTAAATCCACTACCATGATCCTGAATGACACCACTCGAACGATCTTGCCTTCCATTTAAATATATTTCCCCATTCGACAACCTCTTGTCCTTCAATCGCCTGTGACAAAACCATCCAGAAATTTGTTTTTCTGTTAACCCTGATGACTCTGCCAGATCAGCTTTCAGCTCGTCGGTAGGGTACTTGTGTTCTGAAAATTTACATGCTTTCTCTTATTTCTAAGTCTGAAACAATAGATATGATGTTCTAGCTCATTGCAAAACAAAAAAAAATAGTATGTACGATCAATTACCTTCATAAAGTTTCTCTAGAGCTTCAATCTGAGCACGTGTCTTGATTATTCTTTTGTGGTTTTTCTCAGGCTGACCTTTATCATCCTTAGAATGCACTTCGCTTAAATCTGCAAAAGATTAACAGCGTCAACAACTTAACTATTATCCAAGCTGGAAATAAGGACTATCAACAGTTCCAAAAATAACGGCTTCTACTTCAAAATGAACTTTTTGTTGTTAAGAAACCCATATAATAGACAGAACAAGAGTACTCCTCCCTATCTCATCTGAACTGACCATAGTCATACTTTCCCCGTCCTATCAGGAAAAGTAATTCAAAATGACCCTTTTTCTTCAAAAGACCATCTTAACATGAAGGTACACCATAGTTCCCTCACAGAATATCATTAAATGATTGCCACAACTGCCAGCTGTTGCAGACAGCTCTACATCCTATGAAGAACAAATGAGACTTGTTGAAATCGGATTCTCGATGTACAATAAATAAACTTTACTTGGCCACCACTGCCGAAACCTAGAGAATTCATTTCATTAGAGGCAACAAAAACGGCAACTAAAGAACACGGGATAAAAGAACTGGTGGAATAGGAATAACATAGATTTCATAGTTGCACTGACTATATACCCTCCTCAAGATCTTCCTTTCTTTTATTGCATATTTAGAGACTAAAGTAGGAAAAACAATTTTCATTCGATGGATAATGAATGGCAAGAGGGTATTTCCCAATGCAAATATGCTGCATATCGATACCCAGTGATCTTCATGCACCTAGCATACAAAGAAAAAAAATTGTAATCTTGGCCATCACCATCTCAAGTTTCAACCACTTAAAGTTCTCCGAATGCCATCCTGCTATGCATGTACCGTTGTAGTGGAACATCACTTCAATCATTTATATATATATATAAATCTTAGTTATCTCCAAAGTCCAAATTCAATCATTCCACATCATCATAATCAATTAACACTTCCATAGTCAGGACATTGCAAATATCATATTACAAATAAGTTAATCCATATACAAGGGAAACTCTCCAATTCCACACACACCCCCAATCCCGCAAAATACACACAAAGATAAAAACACAAAACGCCTACATTGCACATAAATCTCAAAGTATTCAATCTAGCGCATTACCCAATCCACCTGATCCTCTGGAACAATTAGTAATCAACCATCAATCAACAATCCCAAATCAGTTGAGTTTGGTTAAGTGAATCCCCTATGCCCATTCAGCTCAGTAACATTATAACTAATTTTATTATTTTCTTCGGTCATGAAGCATGATTTACAATATTTATACACCATCAACTAATAGCTACAAACATTATCTACCACACACAACCAAAAAGATCATCAAAGCTTAATTACTCGCAAAAAGATGCGCACCCACCCCCACCCCACAACAACACCTGATCACACAAAGATAACATCTAAACCCCATTATCACAAAAATGAAACCTACAGAAGCAGCAGAATCTTTAAACTCACAACAATGCAGAAACTGACTAAAAAAAGCATATAAAACCAAAATTTTCTAAAACCCCACCTCCAACAGAGTGGTAAAACATACAGAATTACATCTGATTTTTGATCTGTAACAGAAATAAGGTAAAAGTATAATTTTGTACCTTCCATCATTTTTCTCACCAGAACTTTTCTGGGGTTTTCCCTATTTCCTCTATCCTTGCTCTAATACCTTAAAAATCCAATCTTGGTTCCATACCAGGCAGAAAATGCAAGAATTGAAGCATCCTTTTGTGCACAAAAAGATGGAAAATAAGATTTATATATACCCAAAATCCCAAAAAAAGTTCAATAAAATTGAAATTCGACACACATCTAGATTGGAGAGGCAAAATTATCAAAAGGGTAAGAGAATTCTTGAGCAAAAAAATGGAGAAAATGGAATTGGAAGAAGTTATGGTTTTGCTTTGCTTGTTCGCTTCTGTTCTTCTCTTCTTTATTACACGTTCCTCTTCTCTCTCTATATTTTTCAATTAATTTTCTGAATTTGATATCACTTTGTTAGTGAGGACAAAAAAACAATACATTATAGTTGAGAAAAAAAAATCATGAAGAAATATTTTCTTATTTGCTTGATCATATTAATTTTTTTATTATTTTATAAATTGTGATGTTTATATTACTTGATTCACGATGGTTGATTAAAAGTTCACCGAGAAGGGAAATCATACCCCTCTTAAATTATCGCAAGATTCTGTGCAATTAGTTATTGTGTCTAAGTTATCATTCTTTTTTCACTATATGATTGCAGTAAGTGGTACGTAGGATGGTTAAGTCAGAAGCATTTTACGATTTTTTTTTATATACCTCAGTACAAAATAAGTGCGGGAAAGGATGCACAATCAAAACTAGGCGATAAGATTCGTGTTTCTCTTGATCTTAAGTTATTTTCACTATCACGTACATATTTCTTGTGAATAATTCAAACAATTTAATTTTAATTCAATTAGAAGGATTTAGTGAGTCAGATTTAGTGACAGAGACTATGGTTATTAGAGAAGAAGCGACCTATTATATAAATTGTTATTTATTGCAAATGATCCTACAACCTGATTCATTGACCTGGAGAAGATATTGAATGCGATTTGGAAAATATCTTGAGAGATTGTATCGACTGTCAATAACGTGAACAAATTAAGAAGAGGAGACAATGATACAGTGGAACATGTATACAGATTGATAAGAGGATGCAATAATACAATAGAGCATGTATACAAAGAAAGTAATGTGATGATAGATTTTTAACTAATCTAACTTTTGACTTTGCAGATACATTGCACGTTTCTGCATTTCAGGAGTTACCATCTGCACAAAGGAAGATTCTTAATATGGAGAAAGCTCAAATTTCAAGTTTAAGAATTAGGTAACAGATTCAAATAACACAAATAATATATGATGAATAGCTGAAACTTCAAAAACGCTCGTTAATCACTTAATTAAGGTTATAAATCAAGTTAATAACCAACTTATATTTTTCTAGAGATTGAACTAGGGGGGGATCAAACTGGAAAACTTTTTGATGTGTAGTATCAACATTATTATATGTTCGTTCTTTGAGAAGATATGTAACGATCCGAGATTAACTCCTATTGTAACATGATGCTTAAAGTTACAACTGATCTTAAGTTATCATATGGTCTGACATGACATTGAGACATATATAAATAACAACTCAAAATAATTGATGCAAAAACTGAATCTGAATAGTTTATTAAATTTAAAGCACTAAACAGAACATCTAAATAAAACATAAGTTGAAGCTATTATCTGACTGTCTGAGAGCCTTTACTAAGATGAGTTGTTGGGACAACCCCCAACTAACTCCAATTGTCTGAAAATTGAAATACTAAATATCTGAAATAAATATAAGGAATATTCTTAAAAGATGAAGACTCACCAAACTCTATTGCTAAAATGATACGGGATAGTACTAACCGCGAGTTGGATATTGAGCATGTAAACCTATATTATTAAACAATATAGCATAAAAGTCTATGTAGTCACTACTTTGAATGTACTGAGTATGTGAGACATGCATCACAATTCTAATAATTGAACATGATAAATCTGAGATGCTGAATTGAACATGAAATTGAAATACATGAATTGATGCAATACCAAATGGTAAAACATGCAACAGGCACATACTTATACTAAAATAATTGAATGCAAGGTCAATGCAATAATCTAAAAGCTGGATTGTGGGAGATACCAACAACTGACGTACTCAATTGAGCTAAATGGAGTCCAACATGTATCTCAACTAGGAGGGAGTTCTGTATCCTACCAAGAGTGAGAACACTAATGACGTGATTCCACTAAACTGATGTCCAAAAGGACTAAAGAGTCAGTTCTGATTTGGCGGTGACCCATAACCTACAATGGTACGTAGTTCTAGAATTTAGAGATTATTAAAGGTTTCAGTCCTAAACTGACGTGTGAGCTTTCATTCCTATATCCGCTCGGTGCTTAATAATTTTTCCAACTAAATTTAAACTGATAAATTGAATAACTCATAAATATTATTAACTGATGATGAACTGACACACACTTTATTTGAAAGCATTTGATATACATGAGACTGAAAAATAAGTATTAAACTAATCACATATTTCAAATAAAACATGCAATCTGATTATCACATATTCAAATATATAAATTTCTCTTAATTAAGGGCTGATGGAAATAACTATGCATTTATATTGAATTGTAAGTAAGATCATGTAATAAAAAACTATCCATGAAGAAGAACTGAAATATAACGAAAAACATATTTTTCATAGGAACGCTAAACTCTGTAGAATCATTAACTGAAGAAATAAGGTTTTCTTTAGGGCTCAATGGGTGAAAAGGGAGCCCATTGATGAAATATCACATACCTGGAATGGAAATCCTAGCTTGAATACTTGAACTAAAGCTTGAAGATGAAGAACCCTAGTTTCTTGCTTGAGAGAACTTAGAATGCACTGAATTTGATTGTCTTGGGCTGGACATGAATGGGGAGGTTTTGTTGACTAATTTTATCTTAATTCCACTTAGGGTAAGCCACAACGTCGTGATTATAAAAAGAGTGGGGAAATATCAAAATAATCTTAACTGAAAATCTATCGGAACATTTCATGGGACCATCTACGAATCTTGGTTTGATCTACAGCTTGTAGATTCCATCCGTAGAATTCAGGCTAAATTAGATCTTAAAAGTTCATTCTACGAGCATATTTATGATCCGTGAAAATATAGATTGAAAAGTCAAGTTTCAAAATTTCATTTCACGAGCTTAATTTATAGTCCGTCGATTAATTCACGAGTCGTAGATTGGACACGTAAAACTCAAGTCCTGAAAAATTCAATTGGGATTGTCTCAAGTAAAACAGACATAACGTTTTACTCTGAATTCAGTTTGATGCAATCTCGGTGACATTGAAAAGAAGACTCATAGTCCTTTAATTTGATAGGTGATGGACCACCTAATTCTTTAAGTTGACACTTGCATAAACCCATACGCAAACTTAGCTGGTAGGAATGTTATGAACTCGACTAAGTGCTAGAGGTCTCATATGACCCTAAAGCACAATTGATATAATTCTTACACTTGGAAATGGTCTTTAACACACATAAGCAAGTAAGACATCACTCAGTCCAAGCTGATACGCTTACGATGAATGATTCAATTCTTTAACGTAGAATTTTATGGGTGTTACCCGATATTCGTCTGAGAATTTTTAAAAACTGTTGTCTTTAATTGAAGTAGCTAAATATAGTTTAAAATTTATCGTTAAAAATTAAACTATTTCAAGAATCTTTGTCTTATAAGAACTGCCTGAAATTTTCTTCACAGACATTTGATCGATAGCGAAAATTTTTATAAGTCAAGATTTTTTAAAGTAGACAAAAGTGGATTCTTAGATTAGGTTTAATTTTTGTGCTTTGTTATTTTACAACTATATTTTATTGTTTTATTAATTATTTTTTAGACTATTTTGATTTGTAAATATATCACTAATGTTTTGATAGTGATTTTGTTTTTAAAAAGCAAGGGAATAAATATTTTCAAGAATAGGAGCATTTATAATTTTACTTTTAACAAAACTTACAAAGTGAAGTTACTCAATATTGAATTGTACATGAATAAATTCAATATGTTTTTCTTTTACTTTTACAAAGAAGCAAATATCACAAATCACAATCAAATAAATGTCATACAAAAAATTAAATAAATATTTCCATCAGCTCATCTTAACGAATATTACATTCACATATATTGATTCTCAAAGTCTACCATAACTCTATATTTACAATGTGCATTTGTATAGAATTTTTTCCCCATTCTATTCTCTACTAATTTCATCATGGTCATAGATTCGATTTTGGTGTTTCCTATCCGGTGTCCGAAGCTCATATTGGATCCCCGACTAAATTTGGATCGCGCAATGCAGGACCTATTCGGGGGTGACGCTTCTAATAAGATTTTCTCCATACTCAGGGCTCGAACCAGAGACCTCTAGTTAAGGGTGAAGCAATCTCACCATGCACCACAACCCATGTTGATAGTTATAGCTTCACTCTGTCAAATATATAAACAGATTTTTCTTGGTCCCTTTTAGGAACTTGATTTATCTCTACAACAATAATTGTAGCAATGATAAGAATAGTGATACTATTTTTTCTGTTCAAATCAAAAAATCAAATTTAAAATACTATTCACAAATTATAAATATAATGCATTTATACTAATCCAAAAAAAAAGATACCTCTCATAAAGGGATAATTTAGCAACACAAGCATTAATAGTTAATTTCACTGTTTGAATCTGGCGACATATAAATTACTTAAATCGAATTTTGCATACCTTGATATAAGCATTAATGATTGATTCAACAATTTGAATTTGTGACCTATAAATCATATCAAGTTAATTTTATAAGCCTACACTAACGCATGCGACAATGACAGACTCCACAGTTCAAATATGTGACTATAGATCGTCGAAGATAACTTTAACAATTCACATCAATATAAAATATCAATAATAGATTTCATAATTTTAACTTGTGATCTTCAGATCACACGAAGTCAACTTTTTCATTCTACTTTGGTTTAATACGACTCCACTAATGCATGCAAAATAAAGAGACTTATAAGTCATGAAATTTATTTTTTAAATATTTAAGTTTAATGTATTTGTTCTACTTGTCCAAATTTGTTGGACAATTTATATTTATCGATGTTCAATTTATTCAATATTTTTAACTAAATTAGATTTAACTTAATTTTTTTAGGAGCAATTTATTTTGCGCTTATTACTGTCAATATGGGCTAGCCCATTCTATTCGGGTTAAATCATACAAGCTTTGAAATTTGACGGATCAGGCCGAGCTGATCTATTTTTTTTGTTGGCCAGAAAATGGTCAACCCAACCCACAAGTATGTGGGCTACGAGCTAGTCGGGCCATCCCACTTCTTTTAAAATCATATTTTCTTATAATTATTTAAATAAAATTATAATTTATAAATATTATCATAAATATCGACAAAATAATATTGGATGGTGTTAGTTAGAGCCGTCAATATGGGCTAGGTCCGTTGGACTGGCTTCGTGTAAGATCCCGTACTTTGTCTCTATTCTTGCATAATATGTGTGGCGTAGTTTGGCATGGTTATATGAGGTGTATATGACTTGGTATCGTACATTGGAGATTAAGATTGCAAATGGGTGGCAAAATCAAGGAACTAAAGTAAAGTTTTAGGTCAAATGGACCCCTCAGACAAAGTTCTAGATTAAAGAAATGGCTCGGGTAGACTTTCGCCCGTTTGAAAGGTTTAAATTATCCCATACCTTGGGGTAAGCCTATGAGTGTGTAACATGCTAAGAACAGTGTGTTATGAGGTATTATAATAGCACAAAGTTCGTATGTTAAGTTTTGAAGTCAAGAAAATTAGCTAAACTAAGGTCGGCAAAAGTTATCGATGTTTCTCTAATAATATTTTCTTAACTTTGGGTCAAATGTATTGGATGTTTTTTCCCAATATATAAAGAGTTAGAAGGACCATGACCCATAAAATCGAGGTCCTACGAGTCTAGTTTGCAACGCATAAAACCCCGTATCCAACCGACATCGGAGTAAAGAGTTATGAGGGTTTTACCGCGGACTGCCGGGGCAGAATCCAGTTCGCGATCCTGGTCGGGAAAAAATGTGGTATGTCGGCTTACTCAACGTTTTAAGTCATGAAAACATTTCTTTTCACTCCTTAACCAGAAAGAAAGCTTAAGAGAGGGTTCTAATGGAGTTCTTGCATGATAAACATTAGTTTTTGATGATTTCTACCATTAAAGGTTGCCCCCATGCCTAGAAACGTGATCTCTACACTTGGAAATAGTTTTCCCCTTCTATTAGCTGCGTTTGGAGCTAGTTCTTGAAGATATAAATTGGTAGTTATTGGTGTTTCTTCAAGGTTTACACTTGGTTAACTAAGGTAATCATCTCGGGACTCTTTTATGATTGTTTTTATGAAGTTCAACGGACGTTTCGTCAAGTTGAGGCCATATGGAAAATCTGCCGATTTAAGCTCAGTTATGAATTGTTTATAGGTGTGTACCAGCTGTATATATATAGTGTTTGCGAAGCTTAGGACATAAGGAACAACTTTCGTAAAGAAACTACGGTCATTCGAGCATCCATTGGAAAGGTATGTTAAGGCTAAGCTATGTCCCTTATTTTCGCACCACTCCTGGAAAATTCCTTAAACGCCGAATGTGATATTTTGTTATTCTCTTGCTAGAAAGACCTTCAGTGAAAGGCATTGGGATCTCAGCTGAATTGTTTTAGTGATTCTGTTATTTTGATATTCCACTCGTTCGGATGAATAGAGTATTCGATATCTACAAGTCATTTTATCGGTTTCCTTGACTATATGTCCGCATATATGAATTCTTATTCTTCTTTGGGTGATGTGACTTAAAATATCATGGGAGACACTTATTACTTGTAACCAGCCCTCTTTCCCCACTAAAGTTATTATGAAAAATCTTTAAAGTAACTCACGATCTTCAAAACACTCAAATATAACTTAAATGTTTAAACTATTAGAACACTTGATTTTTGAAATACTTCTTTTATAAATTATCTAGGAACCAAGTTAGGAACTAAGTAAGTCACCTTAAACTTGTTATGAATATCATCAAGGTTAAGTTATCTTTCTAAAATTCGAGTTAACTTTTCAAGCTTATTTAGGAGAACATATGAGGTACCATGAGATTGTTATATGTTATACGAAAGTTATTATGGGGTTATGAGAACAAGACTACAAACGGGCCAAGATTGGCAACATGATAACGGTAACATATAGGTGTTATAAATCCATCACATGACATGCTATGCATTTTACTCCCGAGCTATAATCGGGAGGTATGGGGCCTATTGCCTATATTTATACGTATGAGACACTGATGGCCACAAGTTGGCGTATATGATGCCGGTTAGCTACCGGGAAGCACCACCATTGCTAGCATTTGGTTGGGTACGTCATGCATTTGCATTTATATATATGTGTGTATTCACGACATACGATTATACGAGCATACCATACATATTTAAATAGTAGGAGGCCAAATGTCAGCCAGGGAAATTAGTTGAGTTTCGGTTTCAAGTGGTATCTCTATTACCCTTTTACAGTAACTATTTATGATTTTACTTTCCGTTTTACATACCAGTACATTTTTATTCGTACTGACGTCCCATTGCCTGGGGACGCTGCTTTTTGTTTCATGCGAGCAGGTTCAGGCAGGGACTCTGATCGACCCACCCGCTAGGATTCAGGTTCACCTGTGAGTTGGTAAGCTCCATCTTATCCTAGGGCTATCAGAGGAAGTTTACTTTTTTTATAAAGTTTGGGTATAGTCGGGGCCTTGTCCCGACAATGCTTATGTCACTCATAGAGGCTATTGTGGACATAATATTCTGGGTTTTCTTTTGTGTGTTTCAATCTCCAGCCCATAGGCTTGGCATGTATATATATGTGTGTGTAAGTAGGTATGTTTTCAGTTGTGGCCTCGTCGGCTATCTAGTACATCTTTATATTTTTTTAGCTTGTCTACCATTGTTTGTATGGTTTATTCTCATTTAGGTCATTACCTTCGGGGTCCAGGCTTCACTTTTTAGAGGTTGTGCTGCCCAATCTTTTTGTCTCACAGTTTGGTTAGCTAGTATGTTTTAGTAGGTAACTTGATCTAGTAGGGTATCTAGTTCCAGTTACGCCCCCTATTTCGGGGCGTGACACTTGGCCTAGCCTGCAATTTAATAGGGCTAAACTAAGATTTTTGGAGCCCATTTAAGAAAAAAGTTTTTTAGCCCGGCCTAAATAAGTCTGTTGTTTTTTGGGGCTTGAGATATATGGATAGGGCCAGTCCGTGAGCCAAATAAAATTAATTAAAAAATAAAAATAAAATATAGAGTATTAAAAGTAACAAGAGTCCAAACTCAAAATCTATTTAAAGTTTTAAATATAAAAATTTAAATACAAATTATGTTTATAAAATATGTACTACAAAAAAAAAATTCCTAAAATTTCTAGGGAATCACTAACGTAGTCATATCCTATAGAATATTGTCATATTTTTTGTGTTTTATTATGATTATTGAAAAATAATTAGGCTAATATTTCTATTTAACTATTTATACTTTTATTTGAAATCAAACTTAATAAATATTATAAAGATAATTTTACAATGTATTTGTGTTTCACAATTTCATGTATTTGTGTTTCACAATTTCATGTATTTGTTTGTGTCTAATATCAATTTCATCTAGCGTATTCAGTATCGATATCATATAAAATATTCAAATACATATATTTGGTGTCAGATATGCACTAATACATTTATCAAATAAGTCAATATTCAATGTATCTGTGCGCGATACATACTTAAAGAAGAAGAAGAAAAAATTAAATAAATACGCAATACACAAACATATAATGTAATTGTACGTGTTTAGAGTAATTCTCTTATTTCTAGAATCATTTTTATCCATTGATAAATTTGAAAAAACTTGATATAAATCAAGAGAAACATATTCAACAAAAAAATTCAAACCCCAAAAATAAATATATTATAATTGAATGAATAAAAATAGAGAGGGGAAGTAAAATCAAGTGAACAGAAACAAGCAATCGAGATGATTTTTTTTTACTTTTTAAGACCATCTTAACATAGTCCATCTTAATTTATCTCAATTTTAAGCAGGGTTAAACTATAATCTATTTATTATTTTAACCCATCATATTTCGCTCAAATTCAATCTATATTCTTTAAATTAGTATTTGTAGAGATAAGTAAAAAATACACCTAAACTATCTTTTTTTTTTTTTGAGTTTATTACCTAAACTATTGAAAGTGTGAGTTTCATATCTAAACAATCACTTATTATTTTGAGACACACCTCAGTGGTGTGTAATACATTCTCTCTTTTATTTAAAAAAATCTTTGCCTTTTATTTGAAAAAATCCTTGCCACATGACAATCCACGTGGAAAAAATATTGCACACGACAAAAATTTAATTAACTATTTATATTAGTTAAAAGTTAAAGATTAAAATATTACTATCTACAAATTTTTTTTTACGTTTTTTAAAAATGATAAAATTTAAAGTATTTTTCTCATCCCGCTCCACCACCTTCACCCCCCATACCCCCTCCCCCGACAATTACTCGTCCTTTTATTTTTTTAAAATTTATTTTATAAAATAGTTTTAAAAAATTCATATTTCACCATCCCGCCCAACCACCCACTACTTCCTAGAAAAAAAAATATTATTTTTAAAAGAATATATTCTACCCCATCTCATTTTAATCCTCCCCTCCTAATTTTTTTTATCATATACTTTTCTCATTTTATGTTAGATATTTACATATATTTTTAGGAAAATATTTTTTGTACCTACATACCAAGTATGATAGAAATAATTTATTTTAAAAAAAGTCTTGCGGCAAGTAAAAAATATTTTTCTAAAAACATATGCATACATCCAACATAAAATGAGAAAAAAAATTGAAAGCTGAGGGTTAGGTAGAATTATTTTTTTAAAAGAAAATTAGGGAAGGAGGAGATAAAGTAAGATTTTGGGATAATACTACTTTAATTTATAACTTTAATTAATACAGGTAATCATTTATTTATTTTTTATCAAGATTAGAATTGTCAAAAAGGGTCGGCCCAAGTCTCGTGGGCCAAGAAATTTGAAGGGCTAGGACGGGCCGATCCTTCATTTGGAAGAGCCTGAAAATGCTCAACCCAACCCAACCCTAGACGGGCCAAGGGCTGGGGCGGGCTAGCCCTTTTTTTTTCTTTTCAAACTTAAAATTCTATAACATCAAGAAAATGAGAAGATTTTCAAATCAAATATGGCAAACAATGGTGTTGTTCAATAACACTAGAAAAAAATCTAGTGTAATTAACATGTATCTAGGATACTAGTTATGTGAGATACATGTATCTGTGTGATGCATCCCAAATACGCGAGTGAGATAAGAGAGTGATAAGCGAGAAGGGAAGGAGGCGAGGGCGCGAGATTTGTCTATGTATCCTAGATACATGCGAATCCACTTGGATATGTATCTAGAACAAATTAACCTAATTTTGAGTCCATGTATTCCGACATACATGTATCTGGACGTACCAAAGTCTGATAAGATTCATAATATTACAGCATAGCGTGCATTTAAATAATTAGCTCATATATTAGTGAGATTGTTGTAAGTTACCTTTAAGTAAATAATTTTGGCCCATGGGCCAACTCCGGCCCGACCCCGATCAAGCCTCAAGGGCCAATGGTTTATATGGGTTGGGATTATAAGCCCTAGTTTTAAATGGGCTTGAAAAATCCTATTCCGACCCTACCCCAATAACAGATTGGGTTGGACTGGCCCCATGGGCTAAGCCCATTTTGACAGCTCTAAGATAGAATGTTTTGTCCATATAGTGTAATGTGATAAAAAAAATTAAATAAAAGATAAAGACGTGTTTTTTAAACTAATAAGAGATAATTTAGATATAAAACTAAAAAAAAAATTAAAAATTTAAATGGATTTTAGAATTATACCAAACAGCCCCTAAAGTTTGTGTTTTGCTTAGAGAAAAGACATAGAGTGACACCTGAACTTGTCCCGAATTTTCAAAAAGACACATTAACTATGCGGGCGTCATATTACCTCACTAAACAATCTTGAACTGATATTATTACATCGTTTTTGTCCACCTTACATAGAGAGTGTGTGCACTCTTTCAAAAGAGAGTGAGCAACCTAAAATAACTAATATAATTTTATTTTTACAAGTATTTTATTATAAAATATATTTTCTTATTATTTTAACTTCTTTTCCTTATTACTTTTTCTCTTTCTTTCTTCTTTCTTCTTCAAAAATCCATTTTCATCTCTATTGAAGCTTCTCACTTTCAATGTCACCATTTTTACCGTAACTTCACCTTTCTTTTTTCACTACTATTAGTTTTACTCTCTTTAATTTTAAAACTTTAATATTTTCTTACATTTCGAACAATTTGATAAACCCATTAGATTTCAAGATGATTAGGAGGGTATCATATAGTTTTTTTTATCCGATTTCAATCAAGTTCTTTCAATTTTTGGGAAATTCATTGATTCTTTTAAAATTATCATTTCTAATTTTGAAGTTATATTAAAAGGAGTAAATTGATGATACCTTCAAAATTTTAAATTTTCTTAGAAAAATAATAAATTTTGTTATCAATAATTCAATAAAGTCTAGAAAATAATATGATTTTTTTTTTAAATAAAAAAATCACTGAAATAAAGAATTTGATTGGAGAAGAAGAAGAAAAAGAAAAGAAAAAAAAGGGAGAGAGGTTCAACTTAACGTGGGGGATGGGTGAGAGGTTCACACACCAATAATTACATGACACGTGTTAATTTAATTAAAAATAAATCAAAAATTAAGAGAATAAGTCAAAAATTAAGAGAGAGATCGAGAAAAAACTTAAAATGATTTTTTTATATTTTTAATTAAATTAACACGTGTCATGTAATTATTGGTGTGTGAACACACTTGCTTCTTAAAATTTGAAATTGATCAAAAAAAAATGATATAATAGTATCAATTCATAATTGCTTAGTGGGATAACAAGAGGGTTGTAAAGTTGAAAGTGTTTTTTTTTTAAATCCAGAACAACCTGACTTTATGTCTTTTGTTTTGCGTAATATATTACATTTCGTTCTTAAACCCCCCACATAGCACCTCTTGTTGTGTACAATACCAGCAGCACAACGTACACTCTACAGAGAAATCAATGGATGCTAAGATCGGAAATTTCTTCGAGTCGGTCGGAAATTTTTTCACCGGAGGAGATCAGATTCCTTGGTGTGATTCCGATATCGTTACTGTAAGTACACTAGTTAGCAATTTTTTATTTTTTTTTGCAATTTGATTTCGGCAACTGTAGCTGATTGGATATAGATGAAGAACTGTTTGTGTGGGTTTTTCAGTGAATTTGCTATTTCATTTAATATCCCTGTTTGTTTGTTTGTTTGTAATTTTGTGTATTTGGTGTTTATCTTTGCTTTGAAATTGAGAGCGAAAAGAGCTAACCCAGAAGGGTTTTGTGGCAAATTATGGAATAAACTCGTTTCAGTGCATGCTGAAGGATTACCATAGCTGGCTGGCTTGGTTTGGGGGTAAAAATGGTTAGGGTTGGTTTGGATGTAGAAATTTGGATAAGGAGGAGATTTTGGAAGAAGCATTTTCAAGTGGCATTTCAAATTAATCGAAAATAAGAGCTCAAAATTAACTTTGCTCTTTTGTTGTTTCTTGAGGAATATGAATATATTTGCAATGGATTTGATTTATATACATGAATAGTCTGCAGAATTTTATACCGTAATTGTAAATTAGTTGGCCATAGCAAGTGATTTCCCTTTCTTTTCTTTTTTTGCTTTCTGGTGTTTTTTTTCCGTGTTTTTACTTTCAGTAGTTGGTTTTCAAGGTCTTGCATCAAGAAAGGTATATATGTTTTTGGCTTTTGACTTGCATTACTTGTGATCTCAATCCTATAAGTAACAGAAATCAGTAGCTTTAATCAAGAAAGAGATATATGTTAGAGAAGCACAACTACCTGAGAGACGGAAAGCTTCTAGGAATTAGGGCTAAAGTGAGTAGTGGCCCCAACTTTACTGTAAACTATGTGTAGAAGGTTTATCAGACTGGTGTTGCTAACTTTGTTGGAGGACTGTTCCAATTTTAACGACCATTTAGAGTTCAGATGTAACTCTCGCGTGATTTCTGAACACGAACAAGAGGCATTTAAAACTTATCTGAAGTCCATTTTGCCCACAAACCATTCCACTTACGACAATGGAAATAAAAAGCTTAGATGCGTACATTCTACCCTCCCTAGACCCACTTGTGAGATTACACTGGGTATGTTGTTGTTGTTGTAGAGGTGTCTGTTCACTTGGCTCCCTGTTGCATCAGTGGGTGATTTCTTGAATCATCTTTCTTTGTTCAAAGCAAAAGTTGTTCTGGCTGTGCCATCCATCTATAGGGGGTCATGGTATTGATAATTACGACACAGACAAAAGGGAGAGTGATGGTTGAAGGATAGCAGAATTGGTGTCAACTATTGTTTGGTTTTTGTTAACGTTTCCTTGAGACGTTTGAAAAGCTCTCTCTGAATATCTTGCTGAAAGAAGCTGCCTTTGTTCAAGAGAATAATGTGTAATTTGTTATAGATTTGCGGTTCCATGTGCATTTACTAGCTGTACCTGAAGGTAATATTGACGGTATCTGAGTCTCTCACAAGGGCAATCTATGTACAGGGTTGTGAACGTGAAGTTGCTGAGGCGGGAAAAGGTTCCTCTGATGAACTGAAAAATGAATGCCTCATGCGTCTATCATGGGCTCTTGTTCACTCAAGACGTCCAGAAGATGTACAACGTGGAATAGCAATGCTTGAAGGTGAGATCATTGGAATCCTTTTTTTTTTTTTTGGAATCCATTCATCCTTTCTTTTCCATACCCTGTGCTTGGGGATTGTTGAGTTACCCGAGAACTTTGATAAACACTTCGACTTATATGTTTGTCCTTTCCCTAGCTCTTGTGCATTTTACCTTTTGACTCCTCTTCCTCCTCCTGCCCTTGCCTTTCGCTTTGCAATTTACTGTTGTCACTCCTCTTATGCTTGTTTCCTTCCTTAGCAAGAGCTCTTGACTTATTTTTTCATTTGCAGCTTCTCTGGGTGGGAGTAACAGTCCCCTGCAAATGAGGGAAAAGATTTATCTTCTGGCAGTTGGCTACTACAGAAGTGGGGACTATGCAAGAAGCAGGCAGCTTGTTGAGCGTTGTTTGGAGGTTTGATCTTTGTTATTCAATCTTTGCTAGTATATTTTATTCACCTCTGACATTAAAATTTGAGATATTTATCTCTGTGCTATGAAGCTTGTTCCACTACTTTATCTTGGACAATTTATCTTTCTGCAGCTTGATTCATGAAATCCAAAAACTTCATACTCGAATTTCATTGTGTCATGCTACTCTGAAGTTTTACTATTTCATTGACTTGGCTGAGTACCTTTCAAGTTCTTTCCAAGTCTGTTCTTAAACATTCTGCCTTAACTAGTAGCTGTTTGAATCTATAGATTGAACCGGAGTGGAGACAGGCCTTGACCCTCAGGAAAACTATTGAAGATAAAATTACAAAAGGTATTAAGCCGAATCTTTATCTTCAGTTATTTATCAGATTCTATTTCCAGTCAAAGAATGAAGTTATGAATTATGTATATTCATTGTCCAAGCAGATGGAGTAATTGGCATTGGCATTGCTGCTACTGCCGTTACTGCTGTTGGACTCCTAGCTGGTGGACTTGTAGCAGCTTTGTCCCGCAAGAAATGATCCATCAGTAAAATCACTTAACAATGCATGTGATACTTCGTCCACTGGTCCGTGTATGCATCTGAGGCTATCAACTCCAATTCGCCAGCACTTAGTTTTGATACTCGTCTTTCTTTGTTGAAACACTGACATACTAGTGCAACTGAAGCAAAAGGATGTAGGTTGGCTTTGCTTGACTTGATTGTCTAGTCTATATGTGATAAAAAAACAGTGACTTGTATATGTTGTTGTTAATCGTAGCAGAAAGGAGGATCCATGTTGTTGTTTCTTTTCGATAAGTTGGTTCCTTTACCCGTATGATATGCTGGCTTGTTTGTGTTTTGAAGTCGTCAAGGTTTCACCAAACTCTTTAACTTTGTTCATAAGTCATAACTGAGTTGGACATGCCATCTGCATACAATTGCCAAGTCAAAATGTAGACACCATGGGTTCCAAGTTGATAGAGTTAATTGTAAAGATTGTATACAAAAAATTACACATATTGTCTAGTCGTTAATCATGCGTGAATAGCAAGGGCCAGAACGTGTGTGATTATTTACAAGGCAATTACAAGTTCAACATGACATATATACTAGAACTAGAATTTATATCAAGACTCATGTGTAGCAAGTACTATATGCAATGATAAGCTTCCTTCAAATCAAAGATCAACTCTATATGTTCCCTCTCTTTTATCTCTCTATAACAATCCGCCTCTATAGAAACACTAATTCTATTTCACATGTGTTTGGCGATTTTCTTCTGTTTTACCTCAATAACTTAGGAAATTATGCTAGTTTTAGAGGTTTGTTGAAAGAAAATTGTTATTTAGGAGATACAAGTCTAGAGAAAAAAAAGATGAAAATGTTTATTGTGTTGATTATGGTGGTTGCGATATTGCTCTTGAAATGTATAATAATATTCTATCCATTTATGTTATTATGATTTACTAAAAATGACAAGGAGCAAATTGCATCCATTAGGGTGAAAAAGCTGAAAATTAAAAAATTGAAAGATTAATATTATATTTACAATGAAAATAGAGAACATATAAAGACTCTGTGGCCCAATGGATAAGGCGCTGGTCTACGAAACCAGAGATTCTGGGTTCGATCCCCAGCAGAGTCGTTTTGTTTTTTTAAAGAGTTTCACAAGATTTATAAATTAAATTAGATATTTTATGGTTAGCTACACCAAATCAAATAATTGAAGGGAGAAAAATATGAAATCCTTTTTTAAAAGAGAATTATTGTAAGAGTTTGTGTGATATTGTAGATTCGTCAATTTAGATTATTATATTTCTTAAAAATAAACATCTAAGTAATGAAACTAAAAAGATGAAAAACTACTCCACTCAATTAACTTAGAATTTAAATGGGAATAACTTAGAATTTAAATGGGAAAGGATTGGAGGTTCAAGTGGCTTTTGTGAAAAAGTAAATGCATCCAATCACACCACTTATTTGTAACAGCTATAACTGCCTTTGTGCAGATATTATCAGAATTTAACTAATTACAACAGTCATTTTTCTAACAGTCTATTTAAATTCGAAATACATTGGACATGTGCCTCACACATGTCCACAATGCCTTAGCCGAATTGATACAAGGTCGTTTATTTTTCTCACACACACCTGCACGGCAGTCTGTAACACTCACAAACTTCAGCCTCACAACACCCACAAATTTGGCTAAGTATAGAAACTACTTTCAAACTTAGGCAGCGGATTCAATTTAAATAACACTTAGACCTTTATAGGAACTCTTCCCAACCTTTATTAATATCAAACTCAACAAAGGAAAGGCTTCACGAATTAGACTAAGGCACAGAACACTCTCTGATTGCCTTAGTCGAATTTCTGCCCTTTTTAAAAACTCTGCACAAAGGCAGTTACAACTGACTCATGTGCCTATCACATGCCTATGGCAAATCTTATCAGAATTTAAATAATTACAACAATCATATTTCTAACAGTCTATTTAAATTCGAAATACATTGGACATGTGCCTTGCACATGCCCACAATGCCTTAGCCGAATTCCCACATAGCCCATACTTAGAATAATTCTTGACTGCTTCCATACTTAGTTTTATTTCCTGATTTTGCCAATTTCATGCCTTCACCTCGAATCAGCTTTATCTTGCCATCGTCAAGTCCCACAGCCTTGCCTTGTCAAGCCAACACACTTGTCCAGCCTTGCCAACACTCTAGCATTCTTGGTCATACTGCCCACTAACACTTAGTCACCACAACCACATTGATTCCTCATGCCATGTCAAGTCCAATGTAGAAGTCCTTTCCATGCCCGTGTCATGTCACTTAGTTAGACTAGGGGTCTAACAGCCACCCCCACTTCTTGAACTCGATGCCCTCATCGAGACTGTTTTAAGGTAGTCATCGATTTGGTCATCAAACTGCCATAAGTCCTTCGCCTTTTCCCAAACAGCATCTGCTCTTGCTTTGCCCTTCCAATGTATTAAGAATTCAGTCTTTGTATTTTTCTTACTTTTGCCAACAACTCGATGATCAAGGATCTCTTCAATCTCTGCCTCAAACTGCGTCGGTACTAAAGGAGGGCCCCTCTTTGATTGGTTTCTGTCTGGATCATCGTCTGCAAAATAAGGCTTCAAAAAACTCACATGGAAGGTGGGATGAATCTTCAACCTTTCTGGCAGCTTCAATCTATAAGCGACTTCGCCCACACGTTGCATAACTTCGAATGGACCATCATACTTAGGAATCAGTCCTCGATGTCTTGTCTTACTCACAATCTATTTCTAGATTTGGGGAGTGAGTTTCAGCAACACTTGGTCACCCACATTGAACTCTAGTGAGCAACGATGTTGGTCAGCATATTTTTTCATGCGCCGCTGAGCCTTGCGCAAACTGTCTTGTGCTTCAGAAATCATTTTCTGCCTATCTCTTGCAACCCTATATGCTGCAGGACACTTCCCTTGGCTCTTGGTCTTGGCAACCTCAAGTGGAGTCATGGGCTGTCTGCCCAACACGATCTCAAATGGACTCATTTCAGTTGCTGATGACTTGTGCAGATTGTAGCAAAACTGCGCAATGTCAAGCAATTCCACCCAATTTCTTTGACTCGCCGTCACGTAGTGCCTCAAGTATTCCTCCAGCAAGTGGTTTATCCTTTCCGTTTGCCCATATGTTTGTGGGTGATTTGCAGTAGAGAACTTCAAATCGGTTCCCATCATATTGAACAAAGCTGTCCAAAACCTGCCTGTGAACTTTGTATCCCTATCACTCACAATGTCAGCTAGAACATCAAAGTATTTAACCACATTCTTATAGAATAATTCCGCAGCTACTTCCGACGAACATAAACTAGGTGTAGCAATGAACATAGAGTACTTTGAGAATCTGTCAACTACCACCATAATAGATGCATTACCCTCAACCTTTGGAAAACCAGAAATGAAATCCATGCTTACCGACAACCATGGCCGTTCAGGAATAGGCAAAGGTTGCAGCAGTCCTGCTTCCTTTTTACGCTCCGTCTTGTCCACTTGGCAAATATGACAAGTCTTCACGTATGCCTCTATGTCGTCTTCCATCTCTGGCCAAAAATATACCCGAGACAGTAGAGCCATCATTCTCTCAACTCCTGGATGTCCAGCCCAAGTAGTGTCATGTGCTTCTTTCATTAAATCTTTCTGCAGTCCACCACCTTGAGGTACAATGATCCTCCCCCCCTTAAAATGAAGTAGATCGTCCTCGATCCAGTACCGTCTCAAAGTTCCATCTTGTACTTGATTCATCCATTTGACATATAATGGATCATTCAAGGCACATAATCTGATTCTGTCCAAGAAATCAGTCTCAAGTTTTGAAATTGAATACACGGCAGCAAATACCTCCTTTCGGCTTAAGGCATCCGCAACCTGATTGTGCTTACCCGGTTTATGCTCCCACACAAAGTCATATTCAGCCAGAAACTCTTGCCACCTTGCCTGCTTTGGACTCAGCTTCTTCTGTGTCTTGAAGAAAGTATTAGCAACATTATCAGTCCGCACCACAAAGCTTGGAGATGGTTGCTGTTATACATTGCTTGCAGACTTGAGGCAGAGATTGAAGAGATCCTTGATCAACGAGTTGTTGGCAAAAGTAAGAAAAATACAAAGACTGAATTCTTAATACATTGGAAGGGCAAATCAAGAGCAGATGCTGTTTGGGAGAAGGCGAAGGACTTATGGCAGTTTGATGAACAAATCGATGACTACCTTAAAACAGTCTCGATGAGGGCATCGAGTTCAAGAAGTGGGGGTGGTCTGTTAGACCCCTAGTCTAACTAAGTGACATGACACGGGCATGGCAAGGACTTCTACATTGGACTTGACATGGCATGAGGAATCAATGTGGCTGTGGCGACTAAGTGTTAGTGGGCAGTATGACCAAGGATGCTAGAGTGTTGGCAAGGCAGACTTGGGCGCAAGGCAAGGCAAGGCAGGGTGGTATCGGCAAGACAAGGCAAGGCTGGACAAGTGTGTTGGCTTGACAAGGCAAGGCTGTGGGACTTGACGATGGCAAGATAAAGCTGATTCGAGGTGAAGGCATGAAATTGGCAAAATCAGGAAATAAAACTAAGTATGGAAGCAGTCAAGAATTATTCTAAGTATGGGCTATGTGGGAATTCGGCTAAGGCATTGTGGGCATGTGCAAGGCACATGTCCAATGTATTTCGAATTTAAATAGACTGTTAGAAATATGATTGTTGTAATTAGTTAAATTCTGATAAGATTTGCCATAGGCATGTGACAGGCACATGAGTCAGTTGTAACTGCCTTTGTGCAGAGTTTTTAAAAAGGGCAGAAATTCGACTAAGGCAATCAGAGAGTGTTCTGTGCCTTAGTCTAATTCGTGAAGCCTTTCCTTTGTTGAGTTTGATATTAATAAAGGTTGGGAAGAGTTCCTATAAAGGTCTAAGTGTTATTTAAATTGAATCC